>JAOWBL010041853.1:0-26404 GCA_028564865.1 Zenarchopterus dispar | reverse complement strand
CTTTTCCCTTTAGAGGTCGCCACAGGAGACAATTGTGTTCTGCATATTGAAGTGGGATAGGTTTTACTTTGGATGTCGTTGTGACTTCTTAGTGGATGTTTTTTTTTTTTTTTTTTGTTTTTTTGGGGGGGGGGTATGTGGTTATGTGGTGTGACAACAAATTTTACTGACATTGCATAATTTTTCCCAACTTGAAAACAACAAAGAAGAAAAAACGGCACGAAATCCAAAAATCAAAGAGGAATAAGTCTACCAATCAAATTCCTTGGGATCAGTGTCGACAAATCCTAAATCAGGGTTTAACCTCTGCACCTAAAGGGGGTGGGGGGGACTGGGGTAATGGCGTTGGTGGAGGGGAGGGAGGGTTAAGGGTTGGGGGGAGAGAGGGGTTTAAAATAATCCTAAATCAGGGTTTAACCCCTGAACCTAAAGGGGGTGGGGGGACTGGGACAAGGGGTTTGGGGGGGAAGAGGGGTTAACAAAAATCCTAAATCAGGGTTTAACCTCTGCACCTGGGGGTGCAACGAGCAAAAACAAAATGATCCTTTGTGCTAACTTTATTATAACAAGTCCCAGTGTTCTAATAAACTACATTTATGAGGTAAAAAAAAATACTATATAAAATATAAGTATAGAACCAAAGAGACTTTTACTTTGTTTTTGTTGTTTGTTTGTTGTTTTACGTTTAAAGCCCCACAAAGGGTTATGTTTGCACTGCTAGACCCTAATGGATTTTTTTTTTAAATATATAAAATATATGTTATCAGAATCCCGTCAGCTTGGTCCGTTGTTTGTCTTATGTTGCAAATCACACACAAAAAAACAACAATTTAAAATCCTGTTTGTTTACAGAGTGAAATCCATCTGTGAAAATCTGATTAAAACTGCGTTTCACATATACTTTCATGTGGTTTTATTCAAGTTTTGTAAAACAGCATTTCATCTTTTTTTATGTCTTTTGCTGCTCAGACTTTCAACATATAATATGGAAAAAATCATTTTTGTATGCCAGTTGAAGTTATATGTTAGCTAGAGGTGCTGCTGTAGTTTTAACACCCAGTCGTTTCCAAAGTTGCATATTTCAAAGATGGTGAGTTGTACAAATTGGTTGAATGGAGGGTTATTAGTTCACATAATTTCTTGTGATCATAATGAAATGTCTGGGCCATGAGACTACTTTGTTTCCAACTATGAATTTACTCCTCTTTTCATAGCGACTGGTTTTACGAGGCGAGGTGATTCTCTCGACTCCTATCAACTTTATGGAGGCTGCCTTTTCTTGAAATCTCTTATAGTTTCAAGCTTCACTGTTCATGTAAACGTTGAATATAAATTACTTCTTGGACATAAATTAAAGTCACTAATGACTGCTGAAACATGTTATTACCACCTCGGAGCTTGAACACTTAACACACTAAACTGAAAGGTCCTGACTGGCATCTTAAATTCAAATATTACTCTTCTAGACATAACCCCGCCTGGAGACCAGTGTTGAACTGACCAAAGTATCACGGTAACATAAAAAATAATGTATTATCAAGCCAGCTGGTAACGCATCAGTCACAAATCACGTCAGGATTCAGTCAGACTCGGCAAACCTGAACTTCACTGCTTCTTCATACCTTTGTGATTTCTGGGTTGTTGATTTTATTTTTGTGTATTTCTTTTCCATTAAGCCTCCTGTTATGTTGATTTGTCAGTAACAGCAGTGGTGTTCCTGGGTCAGTTTGACCCGGTGCATGTTTAATTATCCAAAAGATGTCCGAAATTATATGTTGATTACACTAGCAGAAGAAGTTTTATACTGAAAAAAATAATTTTACCAATCTTCCTAGATCTTCAAACTTTGAAACGGGTCAATTTGACCCGGAACATATCAGGAGGGTTGAATGCTAAGTTATGGTTGCATAAATGCTATTGGTACTAAAATTTATTTAATTTATTTATTTATTGACAAAGACTGAGGGAAAAAAAAAACGTTTGAAAAGCCCTAAACAGAAGTAGGATGTAATACTTGGGATAAAAAATGTTATAAAAACTGTAAGTATTGGTAGAGCATTGTTAACAAGTGTGTTTCTTAAGGTGAGTGAATTATATAACTGATTATTATAATTTGCTCTTTAGCTGATTTGGTTTTCCAGCTCAACTGTAACGCGGCGGTGCAATCTTGTTTTTCTATGGGTCATCCAGGGTGACCCGATACTGAACAAGAACCGTTTAATTAGCCCGTCAGAGGGCATCATGTCAAAATAGGTGGTTTTTTTTGTCATTTTTTTGTCTATGGCAGGCTCAAACTTAAAAGCAACTGAGGGTAAAAACGTAAATGAGCTACCTGGCATGAACTTTTACCGCCTATATTTTCCTTGATCCGGGATATGTGTCGGCTGGCCGTCTCAGCGACATATTCTTCTGTCTGGCCCAGTTTGTTTACATGCCTGAGGCTGGGGATGGCTTTCCAGATAACATGATTTGTCCTAGAGTAAAGTTAAACCACATAAAATAGTTTGTTTCCTCATTGCAGGAATAAGATGACAACACACACAAACACACACACACACACCAGGCAGTGTGCCTTACCGTATGGACAGGCCAGCATCGGCTTTGTGTGTTTCCTGTTAAATTTTAGGGGTAAGGAAACACCAAATCTACAAAAGCACAGATGCAAATTATTTTCTTCTGTTATAATAATATACCCGTCTATCATCTCTGGTTCACATAGTTATTACCTCTTGACAGTTTTGGGGATAATCCACTACTTGATCGAACATCTGGGGTATCCAGGAAGTCATCTTCAACTTGCATGGATGTACAGTTGTGGCCAAACGTTTTATCCATGAGTTAGATTTTTGTTTCACTAAACTTTGCTGCTTCAGAAGTCTTAGATCAAGTTGTTTTTTCTTGTATACTAAAGAACATGCATATGTAGTTTTATAGTTCCTAAATACACCATATTTAGTCCACCCACATGATTTTTCTGGGGCTCCAGCTTCAAATGTTAAAAATGTAATTTATAATGCTAAACTACAATGTAGTTCTGGTGGAACAACAGCATCTACTGAGCTCTTGAATGTTCCCGATGTCGAACACCCCACTGACTGACGACATCAAACATCCACAGTGCTCCAAAAGGCCAGTGACCTTTGTCGGTTTCCCGGTGGCGTGCCTTCGAACCGCCCTAGCAATCCTGTGTTACACACTGGCCTGAGCCCAGATTGTTTACAGTGTCTGGCAGCATCCCAGAGGCCATTATCTAAACTCACTTTATCCCGTTCAGGGTCTGCTGGAGCCCATCCCAGCCGTCTTCAGGCAGAAGTCGGGGGTATGGCCTCATTAGCTTGCCACCTACGTTACAGGGCCTTCAGATACACTCCAAGAGTTTACAGTTTTTAAATTTGCTCTGGCATACTGGATATCAGTATCTGGCCCAGATCCCACCTAATGGAGATGGATTTTTTTCTTTATTAGTGCTCTTTAGTTGTCACAGTTTGTCCATTTATGGTTGTCCACTCACTTTTTCAAGATTGACCACAAGTTCTCAGTAAGGATGAAGACCAGCGGAGTTTCCTGGCAGCAGAATTTAAATTTCAGAGGAATGATCTCAAGGGACAATTTGTCTTACTTTTTCCTTGCAACACGATGATCCATCATGCTTGAAATTGCGTTAAACGATGCCAAGTTAATCCTAAATTGTTTGGAGAATTTGCACTTGGACAACATTTTGAGACAACTCTTAAGTCATGGCTGTTTTTTCTTTCTTTTTTTTTTTTTTTTTTCTTTCTTGGGTACAACTGGAGGTGGACTCACTTCCTCGGATGAGAAGCAAACCCCAAACATGGATGTACTCAGGATGTTGGCATGTTGCAGGGCTCATGCTGGCATTCGCTCTTTCTTCTGCGGGCTATCAATTTTCCAGACTTCCCGGATTTCCCAGACAGCTTGACGGGGACTTTGTCTGACAAAATCGCGGTGCACCATCTTGTGCTGCACAGAAACTGGACAGCACAACGCTGCTGTTATATTTGAGATTTTTTTTTTTTTTTCAATTTTTTGGCCAAGATTTCGTCCAGAAATTGATATCCCAGACTTGCCAGATCAAATTGAAGAAGGGTCATTTTTGTAAATACTAATTCTTTTAATAAAATTGCCAATAAAAGCCTTTGACACTTTATATGTTAAATATTCTGCAATGAGCATTGGAAATACATGAAAAACACAATCTAAGAACACTGAAGCAGCAAACTACCAGAAACCAACATTTTTATCATGACCTAAACATTCGGCCACATGTAAATGAATAAATATCAAACCAGTTGTTGGATTAGCTGGAACTTTAACCCCTGCTGGACACATGGATGTCGAAATGGATAAATGCTGATCTCTTAATGACCTACTTTCTGTTTTAACTCATAATCTTATCCTCTTGAAGGCACAAAAGCACTTTAATCAGGATGCTGAAATTAAGTTTCGTTATTCTTCAAGTCTGAGGTCAATATTGGACCTCAGACTTTTGTTTTATTTAAGTCGGTGTTTGTAAATAAGCCGTTATGGTAGAGTTTTCTTCAAATGAAAAGCCAGTGGATTTATCTTTAATTTATCTATGTGTATATGTGTAACTTTATACCCTATACATCTTTTAAATTGAGATTGTCATTTCCACATTTTTACCTTACATATATATATATATATATATATATATATATATATATATATATATATATATATATATATACATACATATATATACACAGACATATATACATGTATGTCTGTATGTATATGTGTGTGTATATATACATATACAGATATTTTGCTAGTTTTAAGAAATTCTAGTCAAGAAACATTCTCTTACTCCATGGAGAAAGATATTTTTCCTTAAAATAATGAAAAGTTTTGGCTAAATTTATAGAATAATATGCTCATTTCTAGAGAGAAAAACTTTGTGTGTGTCTTTCATTAGTTCTCTGCTTCCTCGGTCAATCAGCTTTAGGTATTAAGGCTCTTTTTTTTTATTCGTGAAGCTTGTCTCCTGGCCTTAGTCCTCTTATGTGACCCCACTTTAAATTGCATTCTACAAATCATAAATGCAGTCTCCAAGCGGGCAACTTTGATGAACATCTCAGACTAAATCCTGGGATTTTTTTAGGTCGTATTATGAGGACAGTGTTTGTAATCCTAGCCATGGGGGCCAAGCGTCAGTCTCACATGGGCTCCATTCACAAAAGGGCCAAAACAGCAACTGGACACCTACGATTAGCTCCCAGCAATCATGCACCACACATTAATTCACTTAGTCTCTTTGAGCGCTCAGTTCTCTTGTCTGTCCAAGATTAATGCTTTCCAATCTTTAATTAATGACTGTGATTCTGTTTTTTCTTTGTTCCTGCCAAATGACTGGGGACCAGGCTGTTGATTCAGGCCTTTCCTTTTGTCTTTTTGTTTATCCTCCATCCTGATGTCATTCTTTTTCCAGCCCCTCTCTAGGGGGCTGAAAGTCCAACAAAAATCCAATTTTTGGCTGTTCATGTTCAGGAATTATGGTCGGCCTCCCTATTTTCCTCAGACTCCCTACGGCACCTGAGATTAAACGACGCGTGATATGTGACATGTCTGTGTTTCATCTTTTACTGTGAGGGTTTTCGGCGTGTAGCCGTCACAGTAAATAACTGTCCTTAAATTGTCTATCGCTTTTAAGACTCCTAAGATCTGAGTAGGCCGTCTGTATGTGAAGGGGAGTGAGTGCACGTGGATAAATAATCACTTTACAAGCACTAAGCAATTGAAATTACTCGACATATTTTTCCCTCAGAAGACAAAATGCTACAGGCAACAATTACTACAAACCTGACATGTAATGTCATGCTTTAAAAAAAAAAAATCCTTCTTGTGTGGTTAGAGGTAGATATTTACATGTCTTAAAGTTGCACGAATGTGCATTTTTGTAATATTTGCTGAAATTGCCACTATATTTCCTGCTAATACATAAACTAGGTCGTTTGAGAAACAAATCCACTCCTTTGGCACCACATGCAGCTCGCAATGAAGTTTCCACGGCACCCGTCACAGCTCCTCCAATCAGAGCCAGGGGGCGTGTTTACGGAGTGTCAATCACAGGGTTTCACACACGCTCCAGACAACACCTTCAGCCCCTCCACTGAAGCTCCGCGCTTCAAGAAAAACATTGGCATGCCACCTCTAGAAAGACGGTGAAATGGTTATTGGAGGTTTATTATTTATAAAACTTATTTGCCTCCATTTTTGGCCAGCTGCTGGATGTTTGAGAAGTTATCGATTTTTTTTTTGCATCTTTACCTGACTTAAAACTCAAAATGGTTTAGACCTGGCATTAACATGAGTCCTGAGAAATCCAAACACTAGTAGCCATCTGTTAGCTTGCACATTCACACCTGGCATTAAAATGTGTAACCAAGAGTGTTGAGAAAAATCAGATCTGACCTTCAATGCTGCACTGCTCAAAAATAAAATAAAATAAAATAAAATAAAAAGAGGAAACTGGAAATAATAGTTTGGACTCTGAGGTTTGAACTTTCCAGTTCCAAGTTGGAAGTTTCATTTGGATCACCCGCTGATGTCGGAAGCCAAGTAAACATTCAGCTTTATCTAAGTTCTGACTTATTGTGTTTACATTAACCACACAAATGGTGCTATTTTCTTTTTTTATTTACCAAAGGATGTATTGCGATGCTGACAAATTTAACATATAGCTTAGTTTTGCATCAGTAGTGCTAACAATGGCTAACTTCGCAACTGGTGCACGATCACTTCAGCTGTGACATCACTCTATGTTCAGACCTTTAACTTTTATGGTAGATGTAATTAGATGAAAAAGATCACTTTTTATAATCTAAACTTTATTCAGTTTAGGATAAGTATAATATTAAAAATAGTATATTTTATTAATAAAGTATACTACACCGTAGAATACTATACTTTACAAATGTAAAATAAATAAATAAATAGTGAAATCAAGAAGATGACTCCGCCCACTAAAATGGGTCTTTATGATCAGAGCTACACAGAAATTGCTGAAAAGGGAGTTTTTCTACTATTTCTCTGCAGTATTTGGACTCAGTCGTGTCACAGATGTTACATGAACACCTCGGAGGAAAAAAATGGAAAAAAAAATCATATAGTTCCACCTTTAAGGCACCATGTTCTGTAGAGTATTATTATAAACATGCCAAAGCATTAGATAAATCATAGCGATAGACGGCCTTTGGATAATCACAGTGTGCCCATCACTCAGCTTGTAAATATACTCTATGAAATCATTTCCTTTTCTCACTAATGCATCCCAAACCACCTACTCAGCAAGCGCCAACTACTCCATTCCTGAATGGCCTTTAGACACAGGAAGTGCCTTAGCAGGTTTCTCAATATCTCAATATTAAATTAGACCGGTCATTTAATACATCCCCTGGTGTAGAGATTGGCATTACTTTCCCGGTGCATCCTCTGTATCTCCCGCCTAAAGCAAAGAGACCCCACTCCCACTGCCGGCCTCCCCTGTCCCACTCATAAGAAGCTCTTATAATAGCTTTATTGAAAATAACAAGGTTGTCTTCTAGAGTTACAGATGGAGCTCCTCTCCCGTCTCTGCTTGAACATCGATAAATTGTAGTGCGGTGGGGTTTTTTTTCCATTTGAACTATCTTTGAGGCATTTTTTTTTAAACTGCTTGCCAAAGTCTGCAGCTTAATACTGAGCAAATTGACACACTTTCCTGTGCCCTCCTTATATTTTATTCATATAAATCATGAACAGATTAGAAGAGATGTGAGTATGTAGCAAACCTAATCTAATGCACTGGCATGAAGAAAGATGGAATTGGGCTGAGGAGATAAAAGCAAAATCATTAGATTTTATAGAGGCTTGAAACAAATTCCCCTACATCCAATCCAGCTCTTTCCGATGATATTCAGACTCCCAAAAGTGTTCAGTGGATATTTTAAAGCTACTTTAATGTGATGGATTTCAGGAGGGGGCGCTTGATAAGCAGCTTCTGGTCATCAAATAAGTTAATTATGAAAATTTAATTAGCCTTCAGCTGTTGTCGCAACGTGTGCCGTCTCGCGGGCGACCGAGGCACTTAAGTCGGGCTCAGAAATCAGTTACGGCGCAGATTGATCCCTTTTTCCTGCACGGAGGCGAGTCACCTTCCGAGCCCGAGACTGTCGGCGCTCCCCGGTGGGGGTGGGGAGATGGGGGCGTGTGCGTGTCCGAGCGCATAAAGGTGTTTCTGAGAGCCTCAGCATCCGCGCTGTCGCCGTGAGACGGTCTCGGAGCTGTGGGGCGTGCCACGTTTGCAGAGTTAAAGGCAATGAAATGCAGGATTATAAAGTAATCTGGCATTTCTTGGCTGATATGCTGATTCACAGATTAGAGGCCAGCCATGCCAGCAGTGTGTGCGTGTTCATATGTATGTGTGTGTGTATGTAGTTTAAGATGGGAGGACTTAATGTATGCATTCTTTAAGTACTTCCTATTAAAAGAGAATGATAACCTGTATTGCAATCGGGGAGGCGCATCCCTCCGGCTGGAATTCTGCAAACGGTCAAACCTCCGTGTTGTAATCATCTGGCACGGGCTTTCGCCCTCGCACGTGCACAGGCAGGCGGGACCGCGCGCGATAAGCCCAACCCTTTGCGCGCACCGCCGACGCGGGCGGCAAACTGCGAGCTCCTCCGAGCTCATGCACCCGCACTGCAAAGCCGTGATAATATTTATTTATTTATTTTTTTTACACCCCTTCTCCCCATGTGGTGATGCGCGCTCATTGTAAGAAGCCGCGCCGCTCTCCTCTCAGACCACTCAGCTGGCTCCCTCGGCCGCGCTGGGTGGCGGCCAGCGAAATGGTGGCGCTGGTGGAGGGAAGGCTGCTGGCCGCCATTGATTTGGCACAGCGGGTCACTGAGGGTGCGCACGGCCGCCCTGCCAAGATAGGCCGGCGGAAAGGGACCGTACATGTGTGTGTGTGTGTGTGTGTGTGTGTGTTAGATATGGAGAGGGAGTGGGTGGGTGGGTGAGTGGGGGGATTTTTAAAGTGCATTTATTGGAGTGTAGAGTGGTGTACTATCTGAGGGCAGCACTCTTAAACCCCATTGTGCGGCCATGTTTGCGCTGCTCCAAACTAGCCCCCTCGGGAAACCCACAGGAGGGCCCAGAGCGATCTATTAGCTGGAACGTTTCTTATATTGTTTTTATCCACAGACAGAAATAATATTGTCCTGTCTTCTAGAATTTTCCACATACCACCGTCATTTACCTCCCCCTTTCCCCACTCGTTAACTTTGAAAAGCAAAACAAGGGGTTCCTGGTATTGCACTATTTTAAAAAAAAAATGCAGATTGGGGTCAAACATTTCGGATTCCACACCAGAATGGGACACGAGTGCACAAACACAGACGTATTTAAGTTGTACCCAAGCAATCATTGCGGTGATTAAGTGCACAGTGATTGCACACTGTTAAACGTGCAGCTGAGCCCACTCGGACTCTGTCACGCACGCATGTGCCATCGTATGCACGCACGGCCTGTTTACTGACTTGACGTCCCTTAATGACAAAGCGTGACAAACGAGTCTGTTCATAACACATTTAGGTCCCGCCGCATCAACCCCACCCGCCTCCAACCCCCACCCACCCATTCCTCTCCTTCTCATAACTTCGACAAGGGCGGCTCACCCATCCTCTCCATCCGCGGCGCCGATCCATCAGCGCTCCGCCATAACCTGCCAACGCTCCTTGACAAATTGCTTTCCCCGCGCTGATGTATTGGCCTATCAGAGTTTGAGGAAGTGACAAATTAGATCATTAAGTCCCTTTATGATTATACGAGTCTTGTTTTCCAGATATTAGTGTTTATCCAATGCATGTTTGTTCTGTGATTTATATTAGAGATGTTTTTTTTTTTCCTTTGTAGTCTGTTCCCAAGGAAAGGAGATGAGGGAAATAAAAAAAAATAGGCACTTTAAAAGTGATGTGTGAAAAGTAAAAAGCACATAAAATAGCATTTCTTTTGTACATTTTTTTTGCACACATATATGTTTGAAACATCAACAGCGTTGTTTATTTACTTTAAGTGGGGGGACATCAGACGTTCCCAAACCTGGAGTTTAGTTGCCATCAAAAGTTGGAAAAATTCAATCTTTCAGGACTCAACATAAGCCAAATAAAGTTTGTCTAGACCAGTGGTTTTCAAAGTGAGGACAGCGGCCCCCTGGGGGGCCGTCAGGGGGCACTAGGGGGGCCTCAGAAAATTAGTGGGAAGCTAGGCAAAAAAAAAAAAAAAGTTCATCAGCAATGTGTGTTCCAGTTGTCCTTGGAAGTCATTGTTGTCTTTAATAAAAATTTATAATATATTTTGTGTCTGTTAAGTTTCTGTGGTAAAAAGCAGCAAGTTGTTGTTATCGATTATAACAATAACTTGGGTTTGGGGATCCCTGGCAAGAAGTCTAGACCCTAGACAACTGGTGGCAGCCACTGAAATCATGCATGGGGCAGCTTTATTTTCCACCTCGCAAGAAGAAATTTGACTGGTTGTTTACTGCCGAAAGTGTAGCAGAATATATGACGAAAGTGTCAGCTAGAGATTACCTGAAGTGTCAGACGCGTCCGCCATCAAGCATCACTGCAACGCTGCTGTGTGAGTGCACACAGACTCTCGACTGCATGTTCGTCATAAAGTAAAAATTTAAAAAAGAAGAAAAAAGACTTTTTTTTTTAAACTGAAGGGAATTTCCTGACACAAATTTATCAGAAATTGGTATAATATACTGGTTAGATATCTGATGTCAGCTTGATGGCCAAGTTCATGTCTGACCTCTCCGTTTTTATTACCCCATGACCCAGTTTCTGTTGCAAAATCACAAATATGAAACTTCATTTTGAGTTTTTTAAACAAACATTTTTCATTCCACTCTCCGATGCACTTGTAAAGTTTCAAATAGGAGCAAAACAGAAAACTATTAACAAGATATACTGTTGTACCTTGAAAGCGAATATAATGTAATATTTTTTCTGTTGAAGTTTAAACAAATATCTCTAACCAGTAATTTGAAGTGTTTCTCTTTTTTTTTTTAAGATTTCCCTGTCATCTGCGGAAGTTTTAGAGAAAGTAATTCATCATCAGTGTTTATTACAGATGAATTTTCTGCTTAACAAAAAAAAGAAGATATATATGAATAAAGATTCTTCTGAATGTTGTTAATTGCAGCTCTTTAGAGGAGAATCAGGATCTGCCAAGAAGTCCATCTTTTGTGAGGAACTACGTATACTGTCATTAAGGATTATTAGCGGCCAGGTCCTGCTAATTAAAATCCATTCATTAGCTAATCAGCAGCAGACATGAGCAACTCTGCAAAAGCAGAATTTTGCCAGTTTGCTGGATCTGGAGCATTCAGGTGTGTGTTGACACAATGTCAAAGGGGAAAGAGATCAGCCCTGATCTTAGATGAAGTCCAGTAGACACCGAGTGTGGATTTCAGATTTCCCCCCGTTGCCACAGTAACACACAAATGGGGATGGTTGTATCAGGATGGGCATGTGATGGAAAGAAAAAGAAAAAAAAAAAACTTTAAATCAAATTGATATGTGAAACATGATCCGTTTTGATGAAGGGGAAAGAAGCTGCGTGTCACAAGTGGAAAACGTTCAAGACGCTTTCTCGAATGGATGTCACCGTAGGAAACGGCAAAAAGCAGCAACATCTCATCAACATCTCCGACTCCAGACGTCTGGGGTAGCATGTTAAATGTTAAACCTTAAGACCACACAATTAGACAAAGTCAGAGTATCCATGTTTGTTTTTTTAATTTTTTTATTTTTATTGGAAAACTTCGACTGTTTGGAAAAAGAGCATGGGGAGCATGGTGAAGATGTCAGAATCTTCAAAATAACTTGTGGAGCAATGATGTAAAACTCACAGTGCAACATTTGGTGGTAAACTAATATTAACAAGAGATGTTATCGTAAATCTAACTTTTATTTGGTTAACTACTGACACAGAAGTACATAAGAACATAAAGCGTTGGGATTAAAGAGGGTGTACTTTCTTTTCACATGACCGCACATGTGTGAACACCAGCAGAAAAGCCGACCTTTATAACTTAAGGCGCAACGTTTTAAAGCTGATTGTACGTGATGAAGATTTTCCTCATCTCCAGCTCTGAAAAAAAAAACAAGCTTTGGCAGTCAGAAAGCTCTCACTGTCAGATTATTATATTCTGAGATTCAGCACTTGGATATTATGTAATTGCAACATCAATGCAAACCCCCTGTGAGTGATTTTGTTTATTTATTTATTTTTTTTCTTAAACCAAACCTTAATCAATTCTACAAGCGATGCGGCGCTCCGGGCAGCAATCAAAGCAATTGAGCTTCTGTCTGACCTTCCGGTGAAAACGTTTATGAAGGGGAAAGTATTTAGAGTATTTTTGCGGTGTTTTAGCGCTGGTCTCACTCAGCCTACAGAGCTTTCGCGCTGATCTCTGATCCCAAATCCCCTCCGGCGCTTGCGATGTCGGGATTGACGCCGTCATCGTTTACACGTGGAACTGAAGCTGTGCCCTGATTGACAGCTGCTTCCACACATGAAACTTTCTCTAGGGTGCATGCGTCCCATTAGGGGACCAATTCAGTTAACATGGGAGGTACCAGTCAACATGTTCTGCTGCTGCCTGGGTTCTTCATGATAGGGTAATTTCGAAGGCTGTGAAGTTGCTTGCTGCACAGCTTCCTTGGTAGAAGGTGAGATGGAGGACTCGACTGCAGGAAACAAGGAGACAAAAGGAGGTTATGGGTAATACAAAAAGCCCAGAGAGCCTTAATAAATAAACCAAGGAAAATGTGGCTGGTTTGAAAGGAAGAGAGCTCATGAGGGACAATAACAAACAGACTGATAATAAAAGAGCGGGAAACAGAACCATGTATATTCAGAGGCTGACGAGACACAGGTGGCGACAATCAAGACTGAGCAGATGGGAGAAGCTAATAAAATAAAATATTCTGTATTCATTTGTTGTTGCAATGCCCTGCAGGAAGTGCAGGGGGCAGTATAGCATATAGAGGGTTATATACTTTAACTCACTAAAGAAGAAGCGCGAAAAAATAGCGACAAGAGTCAGGAGAAAGAGGGCAAAGAATCAGTGTCACCAGATAGTAGACGTTGGGTAACTTTCATGTGTGGTTTTAAATCTGATACGTATCTGATGTTTTCCAGTGCGACTTCAGTCTGAACTGTCAGGTTGCATCTCATCCATCTTTGTCGCCGTTTTGTGATTAATGTCACAATCCTGCTCTCGCAGGAGTTTTTGTGATGAAATCTGCTCCAGTGAAGCCGGTGATGTCACCGTCCACCACTCATCGCTTCCTCGCTCCTCATCCACACACGTCTCTGTACAGATGCTGAATCCATCACTCCGCACATGTTGAACCAGTGCTAAACATTTTGCTCTCCCTTTTCTCAGGTTTCTTCACATTATGATGTGTTTATGAAATTTTCCATTTTCACTTCACAAAAACTTCAAAAAGAAGTCATCCAGACTTCCTGATGCTGCATCCTTGTTTATGGCTCTACACCTGATGTACCGTTTTTGACGTCACTTCTTTTTGCTGCACATGTGGGTCACTGCAAAGCGGAGTGCTGTTCACAATGAAATCTCATGTAAAATGGATTTAAATGACTAAAATTAACAACCACAAAAAAAAAGATCTTGCCAAAAAAATCTGAATATAGCATTAAGACCTAGTTTTAGTGACTTTTTTTAAAAAAAAAAAGAAATAGATTAATAAAAAAGCCAAAATAATTATTACTTGCACCCCAAATTAAACACAAAACAATTTAGCAAAAACAACTTGAACAAAACCCAAACTTGATGTTAGAGTTGCACAAATCTATATTTATTGGCTTCAGTTTGATTCTGATATAAACCTCTCAATATCTAATACAAATACCAATATTAGTGATCTATTTTTCCTTAAATATTATCCATCCATCCATTACCTACATCTATCTCTACCGAAGCTCATCTCAGCTCTCTAGAATATCATTACTATAAAGATTATTGTTCATGTTCTCGGTATTGTAAATCACAGCACTTACTAAAAAAGACCAAAATATTGAAACATATATTAAATATAAATGTATTCCAGATACATTTATTTGATTTTAAACTCAATTTAATTAACTAATCAAATTTAAGATGCTTCATTTGAACTGGAAATTATTATTTATTTATTTATTTATTTATTTATTTTATTTTTGACTGGTGCTACCATCATAGCACCTGATCAGTGAACTTCACACACAAGTGCATCCTACGATGGAGTTGTTTGCCGAGTACTTCAAACCCCTGCAAATCCAATAACGTTGCAGAGTTTGACATTTTTGATGCCGCTGGGCCTCGGATTTTCCATTTGACAGCTTTGGCAGTCAAATAAAAATCTCTTCCCCGCACGTCCTTGCTGCGAGGAGCTCGAATCAGTCAGGGGGGTAGATAAGAAGCCACATCAGTGAAATGAAAATTACCCAAGAAATTGGCTGCAACAGCTTCCCAATTAAATGGTCAATAAACAAATCCAGTATCACATGCTTCATGCTGAGCTTGACTTATTCATTCATTTATTTATTTATTCCCTTATTTTCTGCGGACCGGCCCCCCTTTCCGTCACGCAGAGACAAATGAGACTAGAAAACATGCAAACTCATAATTGATGACATAAGTGGGGAAAAGTGCAGCATCACCTTTATTGTGCAGATTATTGAAGCAAAACCACTTTTGAATGATACTTTATAACACAAAAATAAGACTTTTTAAGGAATAGTGCCTTACTGTATATTTGTTCAGATATTTCATAACATGCACAAGTTTTGCTTCCCGTCTCTTCCACGCATGGCGCCCTCTCCTCCCTTGTTCTCTCGCACCTCTCTGAGCTCGCATTTTCTTCTGATCTGATCTTCCGCCATGACGTCACCGAGCTCTGGTGCCCCCAGCGGCAGCGAGACCCGGGAAAGGCGGAGGCGCTCAGATGTGTGACTTGATTCACCTTGACAACCGAGGACCATTTCGGAGCCCTGTAACCACGGCAACTCCCATCACAACATTCTGGGTGGTTGGTCGACGGGGGCCAGTCGGGGACGTGTTCCGTGTATCCATTTTTCATAGCCAGCGTACTTAGCCGCTCTTCCCGGGCCCGTCTCCCCGCGGTCCAGTCTCCAAGAAGGAGAGGTCCACATGATGGAAAAAGCCCCCATTACATATTTATTGTCCCCAGTCTTAATTATTGAGCCGAAGGGGGAAAGGGTTCTTCTCCCCTTCTCTTCTCTTTTCTCTCTCACCTTCTCTCCATCTTTCCATGCTGCAGCTTCATATCCATTTTAAGTAACCACCAAAGGAAAATATGAGGCCATATGAGAGAACGCTCTACTCTCAGAAGATTATGTTGTGGAAAATAACACACTGGGTTTAAACATTCCTGCAGAAAATGCAAATAGAGTGGGCTTTGAGACATGTATGAATGTTGTGTCAGAGCTCAAGGCATTTGTTTTTTTTTTTCAATGCTCTTCTCTTTTTTTTTGCATTTTCCATCTGTCAGCACATATAGACATCTAGTTAAGCATTTAGCATCTGTGGAGGCTTCATTCAGCTGAAATCTTCCTTCAAATAGGCAAGGGCATATGCAAGATGCAATCAAGTTTCAAATACGTGCCGCCTTCCCAATTATAATAGCAATAGTTCATTACACAGTTGTCAGGATCCTTCTGTGCGCTGCCTCACACAACAAGAAACGTATCCGTCATTTAAAAATTCATGCATCGTGTTAGCATCTTTCCCTGCATGTTATTTTGAGTTGTAGCCACACACTTCCAATACTCTGGTGGCCAAAATCAATTTGAGGGAAAAGGTTGTGTAACCCCATCCTTCTCTTTTAGTTGTTGTAAGAAGACATTGATCAAAAATGTATTTTTGTCCACCACATCCTCTTTGACCTTCAGAAGGGTTCTTTATGT
This sequence comes from Zenarchopterus dispar, assembly GCA_028564865.1. Taxonomy (NCBI): domain Eukaryota; kingdom Metazoa; phylum Chordata; class Actinopteri; order Beloniformes; family Zenarchopteridae; genus Zenarchopterus; species Zenarchopterus dispar. The sequence goes on along the minus strand of JAOWBL010041853.1, from coordinate 10,378 downwards.
TCCGTTCGACTTGTCGAGTTATCTGTTTCTCTAGTTGTGCAGTGAGATTTTTTTTTTTTTTTAAACCATCGTTCGGGGCTTCTTCTAGCCTTAAATCAGAGTGGCTGAAAAGAAGAAATGAAGATGGGCCTTAATTTGTACGTTCCACAGGAAATCACCTTGAGGGAACCACGGAGGCGGTGCATTCACATCGAAAGGAGCTCCCATTTTCTCATCAACAGTAACTCTGGTGCTCATTGAAGAAGAGTCTTTTGTTTTTGTTTTTTGTTTTTTTTTTGCAACCCCAAGGCCACTTCTTGACTTGTGGTGGACCGCGGAATTCAATGAATGCTTGAAGCAGGGTTCATGAACTGCTGCGCGGTTTCTCCGCCACCTCCTGCTCGTCCTCCTCCTCCTCCTCCTCAGAGTCTTGAGCAAAACAGGAGGCTGGCTCCGTCACCGCCGAGCGCTGGACGTGGGATTGGCTGCATCTGTGAATAGTTGCAGATTTGCTAAAGGACAAGTCAGGAGCTATTGAACAACCGGTTTAGGTGGTGTGTAACAGATGAGCATTTCGGGATGTGGGTTATGAGTGGAGTACCATGTGAATAAAAGGCACATTTATTGAAGGGTTAGCCCGCCTCTGGCCCAGAGGAAATCCATATTTTATTTGACTTTAGATCTGCTCAGGGGCTGTAAATTATTACTGCTGTACTCCACCTGGTTGTGGAGGTCACCCATCCAGCTAGACCGTTTGAACTGTGTGTGTGTGTACGCTTGTTTGTGCATGTGTCGGCGCACATCCGTTCTGATGTGTATCCAGGCCCGCTCTCTTTACAGCTGCATGCGTGGCGAGTTACAGCGCCGCTACAGTCACACCGTACCCATACTGCAGCTCATCCATCCATAGATCTATCCCCTCCTCCACCCATCCATGGACTAAAACACATTACAGAGATGACTGCCTCTGATGTGCCACTTTACCCCCAACACCCAGGGCTCTCCCCTGATGGACTCATAACCTACCCAACAATATCAGCAGAACGGGGAAATATACAATACATTAAGCTTTAAAATGGCACAGATAACTTTTTTTTCGTGTTAAATGATCAGTTTCGTGGGGGGGGGGGGTTGTGGCTACTGTAGGAAAGTCTGTCTAGCTGTCACGGTCTTCAGTCCCTGGACTCGCATCCCACTTCACAGCACTGCTTCACACATCGACAACCATTAAAGTCCAGTGGTCATCAGCGAAGCAGCGAAGACTAAGAGACTGAAGAATGTGATGACAGAATAGAAAATGGAAGAGTAATCTTGTACAGCATTGGAAAAGCGACTTAAGTGTGATTTATGTTTCTAAATTTCAACTATATCTATACACTACGTGCAGGACCTGAGTCGTTGTTGGCATTTATACTCTAAGTGTTAGGTGGTGGTAGTGGCAAGTTTTTTTTTTTGTTTGTTTTTTTTGGGGGGGGGGGTATGTGGTTATGTGGTGTGACAACAAATTTTACTGACATTGCATAATTTTTCCCAACTTGAAAACAACAAAGAAGAAAAAACGGCACGAAATCCAAAAATCAAAGAGGAATAAGTCTACCAATCAAATTCCTTGGGATCAGTGTCGACAAATCCTAAATCAGGGTTTAACCTCTGCACCTAAAGGGGGTGGGGGGGACTGGGGTAATGGCGTTGGTGGAGGGGAGGGAGGGTTAAGGGTTGGGGGGAGAGAGGGGTTTAAAATAATCCTAAATCAGGGTTTAACCCCTGAACCTAAAGGGGGTGGGGGGACTGGGACAAGGGGTTTGGGGGGGAAGAGGGGTTAACAAAAATCCTAAATCAGGGTTTAACCTCTGCACCTGGGGGTGCAACGAGCAAAAACAAAATGATCCTTTGTGCTAACTTTATTATAACAAGTCCCAGTGTTCTAATAAACTACATTTATGAGGTAAAAAAAAATACTATATAAAATATAAGTATAGAACCAAAGAGACTTTTACTTTGTTTTTGTTGTTTGTTTGTTGTTTTACGTTTAAAGCCCCACAAAGGGTTATGTTTGCACTGCTAGACCCTAATGGATTTTTTTTTTAAATATATAAAATATATGTTATCAGAATCCCGTCAGCTTGGTCCGTTGTTTGTCTTATGTTGCAAATCACACACAAAAAAACAACAATTTAAAATCCTGTTTGTTTACAGAGTGAAATCCATCTGTGAAAATCTGATTAAAACTGCGTTTCACATATACTTTCATGTGGTTTTATTCAAGTTTTGTAAAACAGCATTTCATCTTTTTTTATGTCTTTTGCTGCTCAGACTTTCAACATATAATATGGAAAAAATCATTTTTGTATGCCAGTTGAAGTTATATGTTAGCTAGAGGTGCTGCTGTAGTTTTAACACCCAGTCGTTTCCAAAGTTGCATATTTCAAAGATGGTGAGTTGTACAAATTGGTTGAATGGAGGGTTATTAGTTCACATAATTTCTTGTGATCATAATGAAATGTCTGGGCCATGAGACTACTTTGTTTCCAACTATGAATTTACTCCTCTTTTCATAGCGACTGGTTTTACGAGGCGAGGTGATTCTCTCGACTCCTATCAACTTTATGGAGGCTGCCTTTTCTTGAAATCTCTTATAGTTTCAAGCTTCACTGTTCATGTAAACGTTGAATATAAATTACTTCTTGGACATAAATTAAAGTCACTAATGACTGCTGAAACATGTTATTACCACCTCGGAGCTTGAACACTTAACACACTAAACTGAAAGGTCCTGACTGGCATCTTAAATTCAAATATTACTCTTCTAGACATAACCCCGCCTGGAGACCAGTGTTGAACTGACCAAAGTATCACGGTAACATAAAAAATAATGTATTATCAAGCCAGCTGGTAACGCATCAGTCACAAATCACGTCAGGATTCAGTCAGACTCGGCAAACCTGAACTTCACTGCTTCTTCATACCTTTGTGATTTCTGGGTTGTTGATTTTATTTTTGTGTATTTCTTTTCCATTAAGCCTCCTGTTATGTTGATTTGTCAGTAACAGCAGTGGTGTTCCTGGGTCAGTTTGACCCGGTGCATGTTTAATTATCCAAAAGATGTCCGAAATTATATGTTGATTACACTAGCAGAAGAAGTTTTATACTGAAAAAAATAATTTTACCAATCTTCCTAGATCTTCAAACTTTGAAACGGGTCAATTTGACCCGGAACATATCAGGAGGGTTGAATGCTAAGTTATGGTTGCATAAATGCTATTGGTACTAAAATTTATTTAATTTATTTATTTATTGACAAAGACTGAGGGAAAAAAAAAACGTTTGAAAAGCCCTAAACAGAAGTAGGATGTAATACTTGGGATAAAAAATGTTATAAAAACTGTAAGTATTGGTAGAGCATTGTTAACAAGTGTGTTTCTTAAGGTGAGTGAATTATATAACTGATTATTATAATTTGCTCTTTAGCTGATTTGGTTTTCCAGCTCAACTGTAACGCGGCGGTGCAATCTTGTTTTTCTATGGGTCATCCAGGGTGACCCGATACTGAACAAGAACCGTTTAATTAGCCCGTCAGAGGGCATCATGTCAAAATAGGTGGTTTTTTTTGTCATTTTTTTGTCTATGGCAGGCTCAAACTTAAAAGCAACTGAGGGTAAAAACGTAAATGAGCTACCTGGCATGAACTTTTACCGCCTATATTTTCCTTGATCCGGGATATGTGTCGGCTGGCCGTCTCAGCGACATATTCTTCTGTCTGGCCCAGTTTGTTTACATGCCTGAGGCTGGGGATGGCTTTCCAGATAACATGATTTGTCCTAGAGTAAAGTTAAACCACATAAAATAGTTTGTTTCCTCATTGCAGGAATAAGATGACAACACACACAAACACACACACACACACCAGGCAGTGTGCCTTACCGTATGGACAGGCCAGCATCGGCTTTGTGTGTTTCCTGTTAAATTTTAGGGGTAAGGAAACACCAAATCTACAAAAGCACAGATGCAAATTATTTTCTTCTGTTATAATAATATACCCGTCTATCATCTCTGGTTCACATAGTTATTACCTCTTGACAGTTTTGGGGATAATCCACTACTTGATCGAACATCTGGGGTATCCAGGAAGTCATCTTCAACTTGCATGGATGTACAGTTGTGGCCAAACGTTTTATCCATGAGTTAGATTTTTGTTTCACTAAACTTTGCTGCTTCAGAAGTCTTAGATCAAGTTGTTTTTTCTTGTATACTAAAGAACATGCATATGTAGTTTTATAGTTCCTAAATACACCATATTTAGTCCACCCACATGATTTTTCTGGGGCTCCAGCTTCAAATGTTAAAAATGTAATTTATAATGCTAAACTACAATGTAGTTCTGGTGGAACAACAGCATCTACTGAGCTCTTGAATGTTCCCGATGTCGAACACCCCACTGACTGACGACATCAAACATCCACAGTGCTCCAAAAGGCCAGTGACCTTTGTCGGTTTCCCGGTGGCGTGCCTTCGAACCGCCCTAGCAATCCTGTGTTACACACTGGCCTGAGCCCAGATTGTTTACAGTGTCTGGCAGCATCCCAGAGGCCATTATCTAAACTCACTTTATCCCGTTCAGGGTCTGCTGGAGCCCATCCCAGCCGTCTTCAGGCAGAAGTCGGGGGTATGGCCTCATTAGCTTGCCACCTACGTTACAGGGCCTTCAGATACACTCCAAGAGTTTACAGTTTTTAAATTTGCTCTGGCATACTGGATATCAGTATCTGGCCCAGATCCCACCTAATGGAGATGGATTTTTTTCTTTATTAGTGCTCTTTAGTTGTCACAGTTTGTCCATTTATGGTTGTCCACTCACTTTTTCAAGATTGACCACAAGTTCTCAGTAAGGATGAAGACCAGCGGAGTTTCCTGGCAGCAGAATTTAAATTTCAGAGGAATGATCTCAAGGGACAATTTGTCTTACTTTTTCCTTGCAACACGATGATCCATCATGCTTGAAATTGCGTTAAACGATGCCAAGTTAATCCTAAATTGTTTGGAGAATTTGCACTTGGACAACATTTTGAGACAACTCTTAAGTCATGGCTGTTTTTTCTTTCTTTTTTTTTTTTTTTTTTCTTTCTTGGGTACAACTGGAGGTGGACTCACTTCCTCGGATGAGAAGCAAACCCCAAACATGGATGTACTCAGGATGTTGGCATGTTGCAGGGCTCATGCTGGCATTCGCTCTTTCTTCTGCGGGCTATCAATTTTCCAGACTTCCCGGATTTCCCAGACAGCTTGACGGGGACTTTGTCTGACAAAATCGCGGTGCACCATCTTGTGCTGCACAGAAACTGGACAGCACAACGCTGCTGTTATATTTGAGATTTTTTTTTTTTTTTCAATTTTTTGGCCAAGATTTCGTCCAGAAATTGATATCCCAGACTTGCCAGATCAAATTGAAGAAGGGTCATTTTTGTAAATACTAATTCTTTTAATAAAATTGCCAATAAAAGCCTTTGACACTTTATATGTTAAATATTCTGCAATGAGCATTGGAAATACATGAAAAACACAATCTAAGAACACTGAAGCAGCAAACTACCAGAAACCAACATTTTTATCATGACCTAAACATTCGGCCACATGTAAATGAATAAATATCAAACCAGTTGTTGGATTAGCTGGAACTTTAACCCCTGCTGGACACATGGATGTCGAAATGGATAAATGCTGATCTCTTAATGACCTACTTTCTGTTTTAACTCATAATCTTATCCTCTTGAAGGCACAAAAGCACTTTAATCAGGATGCTGAAATTAAGTTTCGTTATTCTTCAAGTCTGAGGTCAATATTGGACCTCAGACTTTTGTTTTATTTAAGTCGGTGTTTGTAAATAAGCCGTTATGGTAGAGTTTTCTTCAAATGAAAAGCCAGTGGATTTATCTTTAATTTATCTATGTGTATATGTGTAACTTTATACCCTATACATCTTTTAAATTGAGATTGTCATTTCCACATTTTTACCTTACATATATATATATATATATATATATATATATATATATATATATATATATATATATATATACATACATATATATACACAGACATATATACATGTATGTCTGTATGTATATGTGTGTGTATATATACATATACAGATATTTTGCTAGTTTTAAGAAATTCTAGTCAAGAAACATTCTCTTACTCCATGGAGAAAGATATTTTTCCTTAAAATAATGAAAAGTTTTGGCTAAATTTATAGAATAATATGCTCATTTCTAGAGAGAAAAACTTTGTGTGTGTCTTTCATTAGTTCTCTGCTTCCTCGGTCAATCAGCTTTAGGTATTAAGGCTCTTTTTTTTTATTCGTGAAGCTTGTCTCCTGGCCTTAGTCCTCTTATGTGACCCCACTTTAAATTGCATTCTACAAATCATAAATGCAGTCTCCAAGCGGGCAACTTTGATGAACATCTCAGACTAAATCCTGGGATTTTTTTAGGTCGTATTATGAGGACAGTGTTTGTAATCCTAGCCATGGGGGCCAAGCGTCAGTCTCACATGGGCTCCATTCACAAAAGGGCCAAAACAGCAACTGGACACCTACGATTAGCTCCCAGCAATCATGCACCACACATTAATTCACTTAGTCTCTTTGAGCGCTCAGTTCTCTTGTCTGTCCAAGATTAATGCTTTCCAATCTTTAATTAATGACTGTGATTCTGTTTTTTCTTTGTTCCTGCCAAATGACTGGGGACCAGGCTGTTGATTCAGGCCTTTCCTTTTGTCTTTTTGTTTATCCTCCATCCTGATGTCATTCTTTTTCCAGCCCCTCTCTAGGGGGCTGAAAGTCCAACAAAAATCCAATTTTTGGCTGTTCATGTTCAGGAATTATGGTCGGCCTCCCTATTTTCCTCAGACTCCCTACGGCACCTGAGATTAAACGACGCGTGATATGTGACATGTCTGTGTTTCATCTTTTACTGTGAGGGTTTTCGGCGTGTAGCCGTCACAGTAAATAACTGTCCTTAAATTGTCTATCGCTTTTAAGACTCCTAAGATCTGAGTAGGCCGTCTGTATGTGAAGGGGAGTGAGTGCACGTGGATAAATAATCACTTTACAAGCACTAAGCAATTGAAATTACTCGACATATTTTTCCCTCAGAAGACAAAATGCTACAGGCAACAATTACTACAAACCTGACATGTAATGTCATGCTTTAAAAAAAAAAAATCCTTCTTGTGTGGTTAGAGGTAGATATTTACATGTCTTAAAGTTGCACGAATGTGCATTTTTGTAATATTTGCTGAAATTGCCACTATATTTCCTGCTAATACATAAACTAGGTCGTTTGAGAAACAAATCCACTCCTTTGGCACCACATGCAGCTCGCAATGAAGTTTCCACGGCACCCGTCACAGCTCCTCCAATCAGAGCCAGGGGGCGTGTTTACGGAGTGTCAATCACAGGGTTTCACACACGCTCCAGACAACACCTTCAGCCCCTCCACTGAAGCTCCGCGCTTCAAGAAAAACATTGGCATGCCACCTCTAGAAAGACGGTGAAATGGTTATTGGAGGTTTATTATTTATAAAACTTATTTGCCTCCATTTTTGGCCAGCTGCTGGATGTTTGAGAAGTTATCGATTTTTTTTTTGCATCTTTACCTGACTTAAAACTCAAAATGGTTTAGACCTGGCATTAACATGAGTCCTGAGAAATCCAAACACTAGTAGCCATCTGTTAGCTTGCACATTCACACCTGGCATTAAAATGTGTAACCAAGAGTGTTGAGAAAAATCAGATCTGACCTTCAATGCTGCACTGCTCAAAAATAAAATAAAATAAAATAAAATAAAAAGAGGAAACTGGAAATAATAGTTTGGACTCTGAGGTTTGAACTTTCCAGTTCCAAGTTGGAAGTTTCATTTGGATCACCCGCTGATGTCGGAAGCCAAGTAAACATTCAGCTTTATCTAAGTTCTGACTTATTGTGTTTACATTAACCACACAAATGGTGCTATTTTCTTTTTTTATTTACCAAAGGATGTATTGCGATGCTGACAAATTTAACATATAGCTTAGTTTTGCATCAGTAGTGCTAACAATGGCTAACTTCGCAACTGGTGCACGATCACTTCAGCTGTGACATCACTCTATGTTCAGACCTTTAACTTTTATGGTAGATGTAATTAGATGAAAAAGATCACTTTTTATAATCTAAACTTTATTCAGTTTAGGATAAGTATAATATTAAAAATAGTATATTTTATTAATAAAGTATACTACACCGTAGAATACTATACTTTACAAATGTAAAATAAATAAATAAATAGTGAAATCAAGAAGATGACTCCGCCCACTAAAATGGGTCTTTATGATCAGAGCTACACAGAAATTGCTGAAAAGGGAGTTTTTCTACTATTTCTCTGCAGTATTTGGACTCAGTCGTGTCACAGATGTTACATGAACACCTCGGAGGAAAAAAATGGAAAAAAAAATCATATAGTTCCACCTTTAAGGCACCATGTTCTGTAGAGTATTATTATAAACATGCCAAAGCATTAGATAAATCATAGCGATAGACGGCCTTTGGATAATCACAGTGTGCCCATCACTCAGCTTGTAAATATACTCTATGAAATCATTTCCTTTTCTCACTAATGCATCCCAAACCACCTACTCAGCAAGCGCCAACTACTCCATTCCTGAATGGCCTTTAGACACAGGAAGTGCCTTAGCAGGTTTCTCAATATCTCAATATTAAATTAGACCGGTCATTTAATACATCCCCTGGTGTAGAGATTGGCATTACTTTCCCGGTGCATCCTCTGTATCTCCCGCCTAAAGCAAAGAGACCCCACTCCCACTGCCGGCCTCCCCTGTCCCACTCATAAGAAGCTCTTATAATAGCTTTATTGAAAATAACAAGGTTGTCTTCTAGAGTTACAGATGGAGCTCCTCTCCCGTCTCTGCTTGAACATCGATAAATTGTAGTGCGGTGGGGTTTTTTTTCCATTTGAACTATCTTTGAGGCATTTTTTTTTAAACTGCTTGCCAAAGTCTGCAGCTTAATACTGAGCAAATTGACACACTTTCCTGTGCCCTCCTTATATTTTATTCATATAAATCATGAACAGATTAGAAGAGATGTGAGTATGTAGCAAACCTAATCTAATGCACTGGCATGAAGAAAGATGGAATTGGGCTGAGGAGATAAAAGCAAAATCATTAGATTTTATAGAGGCTTGAAACAAATTCCCCTACATCCAATCCAGCTCTTTCCGATGATATTCAGACTCCCAAAAGTGTTCAGTGGATATTTTAAAGCTACTTTAATGTGATGGATTTCAGGAGGGGGCGCTTGATAAGCAGCTTCTGGTCATCAAATAAGTTAATTATGAAAATTTAATTAGCCTTCAGCTGTTGTCGCAACGTGTGCCGTCTCGCGGGCGACCGAGGCACTTAAGTCGGGCTCAGAAATCAGTTACGGCGCAGATTGATCCCTTTTTCCTGCACGGAGGCGAGTCACCTTCCGAGCCCGAGACTGTCGGCGCTCCCCGGTGGGGGTGGGGAGATGGGGGCGTGTGCGTGTCCGAGCGCATAAAGGTGTTTCTGAGAGCCTCAGCATCCGCGCTGTCGCCGTGAGACGGTCTCGGAGCTGTGGGGCGTGCCACGTTTGCAGAGTTAAAGGCAATGAAATGCAGGATTATAAAGTAATCTGGCATTTCTTGGCTGATATGCTGATTCACAGATTAGAGGCCAGCCATGCCAGCAGTGTGTGCGTGTTCATATGTATGTGTGTGTGTATGTAGTTTAAGATGGGAGGACTTAATGTATGCATTCTTTAAGTACTTCCTATTAAAAGAGAATGATAACCTGTATTGCAATCGGGGAGGCGCATCCCTCCGGCTGGAATTCTGCAAACGGTCAAACCTCCGTGTTGTAATCATCTGGCACGGGCTTTCGCCCTCGCACGTGCACAGGCAGGCGGGACCGCGCGCGATAAGCCCAACCCTTTGCGCGCACCGCCGACGCGGGCGGCAAACTGCGAGCTCCTCCGAGCTCATGCACCCGCACTGCAAAGCCGTGATAATATTTATTTATTTATTTTTTTTACACCCCTTCTCCCCATGTGGTGATGCGCGCTCATTGTAAGAAGCCGCGCCGCTCTCCTCTCAGACCACTCAGCTGGCTCCCTCGGCCGCGCTGGGTGGCGGCCAGCGAAATGGTGGCGCTGGTGGAGGGAAGGCTGCTGGCCGCCATTGATTTGGCACAGCGGGTCACTGAGGGTGCGCACGGCCGCCCTGCCAAGATAGGCCGGCGGAAAGGGACCGTACATGTGTGTGTGTGTGTGTGTGTGTGTGTGTGTGTGTGTGTGTGTGTGTGTGTGTGTGTGTGTGTGTGTGTGTG
>JAOWBL010041843.1:0-26408 GCA_028564865.1 Zenarchopterus dispar | reverse complement strand
GTGTGTGTGTGTATGTATATACCTACTAGCTACCTACTAGCTGGTGTTAATGCAGAGCACTGAGTGGTTAGCGTTTCAGTACGTTTATAGGAATGGAAATACTTACTGCGTGTATGTAAAAGGGATGTGTTTTGCCCTTTTTCTACAAGTTAACACAGATTCCTGAGGTCTTAATGAAATGCCTATAACATTGGTTAGAATACCACAGGGATACAATAGCACAGTTCTCTTCTCAGCCCCATCTTTACACCTCTATTCATAGCAGCGTGTTTAGGAGTCGGAAACTTGACTCCACTCCACCACCATCCCCATCTCTATCTTGGGGGTAAGCCTCTTGAGATTGGAAATCTTGCGTGACCATGCAGATGTAAATTTGGACACAAGTTACACTCAGTAACCCCAAAGCCCATTGTTACTGTATGAGAGAACCTACAAGAGCTAAAGTGGGAGCTCGCCCTTGCACAGACAGGAAAATGAATACTTCACTTGCAGTTTTATTCTCAAATACTGACCCTTATTTGCAGTTTGGCCATATAATATCAGTCAGGTGCTGATTATGATTTCCTCCTTCCCATAAAGTCCTTCTCATTGAATGTTTTGGCTTCACTATTATTGCAGTTTTCCATGTTTTCTTTCCGTTTAGGAGTGTGACATTAAGAGCTGTTGTTTATGTGGTCAGTGATTCACTGATTATTGTTTTTGCATTGGCTGGACTGCTTTTTCCCTGCTGCTACTGCATTCAGTGACATAAGAAAAACGGGGAGTTTCAAACGTCTAACTCGGAGGAAGAAATATATAAAGGTGCTAACAATGACGTGAGATTTATTGGGACATATATTGGAGAAAGTTGTGTTAGAGTATTGTGACTCATATTTTTACAAAGGTGAACTGTATAACTGCTAGACTTTGAGCTGGTAGTCACCCAAGAGAATCAAGTATATACTCTCAAAGATTTTTTTAAAACCCCTATTGTCTCTAACAAGTTGAAGTTTTAGTGATTCACAAGAAAAACAAGAGGATTCTAGCTTCATTGATTTCCCTTCTGACTTCAGGCAAGAGGATGATCTTCTGACTTTAGGCGATAGGTAGAAAAGTCTCAAATAATTCATCCTTGATGGATTAAAAGTAACCCCTGCAAACATGCCCTCTGTTACCGGAACAAAAGCAGACCATTTGTCACAATGAGTTTTCCTCAGCATTGAGCCTGCTGTGACAGCATTCAATCACAAAGAAAATAGGACATGCAACACACAACCTTAAAAGATGCTGTCTCCAAAAATATTCATCCTTGGAGTCAAATAACAGCTGTGTTACAGTATTAAGTGTAATATTTTGAAATAGCAAGTATTTTTGGACAGAGCTAGAGGTTTCATCTGTATGAGTTTGTATTATTTTTACTGCAGATGTTGCCAGGTTTTACTTGTATCATAAACAGTTTCTGAGTGCAACCTCATTTGAAAGCTTGGCACACAAAAGCAAAAATGAACATAATTCCTCAAAGCTGAAAAAGAAAGTTTAAATTTTTTTTTTTTTTTTTAGTACTACACTGCATGTGCTGTAAATATGAGATGCTACCCCTAAACTCACAAGATGACGTTGGCAACACAGTGTTTTTACTGTGAAATTTTAATACTGAGCCATTCATTGTTGAGTTTCAAGAGTAGTAGCTGCAGAACTGTCGTTACTATACCAAAATATTATTTTAAAAAAAAACAAAAAATGATTAATTCAGTGTCTTTTGGTAGCAAAAAAGTCTGAAAAACTTTAGCTAAAATGGAAAACTGTTTCACAGCACAACATCCTCCTCAATAACTTTTTAAGATCTGCGTCAGATAAAGTTTGGGTTTTTTATTGTTTGTGAATCATCCAGGTCATCCTAAATACTTACATAAAAGCCAACATACCTTTTTTTCCCAACCATTTGACTGCCAAGTAAAAAAGCCCAGGCATATTTTACTCAAGCAATTTTAGTTGTCTTAACTGGGTAAAGGACACTTTATAATTTATACTTGTTTATACTTTATTTATACTTGACAATTTATGCTTGACACTGTTATTTCCCCGTAGATTTTCCTTTTTCCTTTTATGACACTTTTCAGAGTACAAGATTACTTTACATTTTGCAATTTTTACAAGATAAATACTTTATTTTAGTCAGAATATCAAACTTTGTTATTGTTAGTTTTAGGAGCGGATAAGTTATGTTTGACTTGCTACCCAGTGTGTCAAAATTATAGGCAATATTGTAAAATTTCTGTCACCACTTATAAATACATATGATTTTATTTATTCCAAGAGGACACAGATTACTTAGAAGTATTGTTTTTTTTTTCTTTTTTTTTTGTCTGCATATATTTTAATGGTTAGTACCATGATTTGGTAAAACCTTTATCCAAGGGATATATACTGTGTGTGTGTGTGTGTGTGTGTGTGTGTGTGTGTGTGTGTGTGTGTGTATGTTCATTTTAATCTTGCAGCAGATATTTTCATATGATGCATCAATGTGGGGTGTGTGTCCTCCACCAATCGTCCTTGACAGTCTAATCTCACATATTTTATTAACATCTGAATTCCTAAATCTGCCAAAAGAGGACCAAATAAGTATTGATTAAGAAGTTTTGTTTTTTTAAACAATACTTTAAACAATGCACATTATCATTCATAAGGCCATAAGAGGAAAATATTACCACAAACCCTGATCCTGAGATGTCATACAAAACAGATCATCTATCCATCCATCACCAGTTTCCCCCAAGGCGTTCCCAGGCCAGCTGAGCGAGATAGACCCTCCAGCGTGTCCTGGGTCTTACCCAGGGTCTTGTACTAGTGGGACGCGCCTGGAAAACCTGTCATCTGACCGGTGATCTGTTGGTCTCAAATCAAACTTTACTTTTGGTCCATATAGTCATAAACTGGTTGCTATTTTTTATGGAATGAAAAGGCATCAAGAGATTTTGTCATAGCAGCAGCCATCATTCTATCTTACATATTTGCCTCAAACAATTTCTTGTGGCCGTTTTTTTTTTTTTTTTTTTTTTTTTAAATTTTGTTTATAGAACTGATGCCTTGCTCTGTTAAAGACTGGAGTTATCAGTACCCCTTAAGCCAACTTTTTGCAGGTTAGGAAAAGATTTCCGTCAAGGGGGTGATCAAAAATCTAAGACTATGAGTGTGGCATCATAATTTCCTATTGTTTGAACTTTTGCTTCACCAGGGAGAAATCCTGCAGCACAGATGCCTCTTTACCCTTCTCTGTCCTGTAGTGGTCACAGATGTTCTCCAAGGCCTCCAGCTGAAAATACTTCAGCAGCCTGTCAGATAGCGTGATGCATTGAAACAGTGTAGGGGACAGGGAAGATGCCACATGAGCCCAATCAATCACTAATTAATAACTTGTGCTCTGCCCCATCTGGACAGAGTGACTACTATACGGGCATAAAACTAAGCTACTATGTCCCTGTGTTAATCTGTCAAAATGATAGATGCTTACATTTTTTCTGTCATTCCAAAAAAAAAAGAAAAGACTGGACTACTTTTGTTTGACATTTTCTTTCACTCGGATAAGTACAGGTGTTGAAACCTTAAATAATAGCTTCTAAACTTAAAAATAAATAGGTTCAAGTCTCAAAGCTTGCTGAAACCCTCTGTGGTGTTGCGGTTCTGCCAGACTTTCCATTCATTCTGCCAGATTCAGTCACTACTAATGCAAGCAGCACATTTTGAGCTTTTCTCTTAGTTTTCACTCAGAATAAGAGTGCCAGGGTAATCCACTGACTCACTGACTTGCAGACCTCATCCAGCCTGCCTCGTGCTTTGTCTGCCGGGGAGTTTAGACTGCTTTCGCCGGGGTTAAACGTATAGAAAATATGGAACGTGTACACATGCATGTGTGTATTTTTTTTTTTTTTCCCAAAGGCCAAGCATTCCTGTAAAGTGGTGGACACGGGACCTCACAGCCCCCTTTACCGCAGTCACGTCTTCCAGCAGCAGGTCTAATCAAAGCACTCCATAATACTGTTAGCTGGGTCATGTGCTGAAAGCCAGGATTAAGAGCAGGAGGGCACAGGCCACTGGATCCAGCTTAGGAGGGGCTGTTCTCTCTCTCATTCTCTTTTTGCCTCTACTTCTTTTTTTCCACACTCATCTTTTCATTTCACAAATGGCGACCCCACATCCTCCATCGCTTTGTACTAGGGCTGAAACTATCAACTATTTGTATAGTCGAATAATCTATCGATTATTGAAACGATAAATCCACTAATCGGATAATGAATTGCACAATAACTTAAACCATTTTATTTAGCTATTAGGTTTAAAAATTAGCCTAAGATTGTTTAAGCTATGTGCCAACTAGCAGGAAAACATTGAACTTAATTCCCTCAGTCCAAAATATGTGATTTGTTTTACTAGTGCGATGAACAAACTCTTCCACTCATAAAATTATAAACAAATTAAAGTTAGGTCACGTTGAAACCTGTTTATGACTATCTTGTCATTGCCAGCTCACAGGTCTCACAGGTGAGACACTCCAACCATAAACTGTATTTTTTTAAAAATTGGACAAACCATTTGGTCATGTGACCTATTGGTTTCTGAACACTGGTCTTGAAGACCTCGTGCGGCCATGTTGCTATGGAAGCCATTGGAAACATGCTGACCTTTTGTTAATAAAAGTTGGCTTTTCTCTGAGCTCCTTCAGTCAAACCCCCCAAAACACCATCTTGTTTAACCAACGTTGGGTTCATACAAACAGCTGGTTGCCTCGCTAAGCTCAATAGCATGATGATTACAGCTGAGGATGTGATAGCTGCTAGCTATTGGCTGAACTGACTATCAATCATATTAGAAGTGAATTGAATACTTTATATAAGTTCTCCTGGCATGGTACAAAAATTCACTGTCCTCAGAGTCGTCATGGGTGTAAAATCAAATGATTGAGACCAAAACGTTTTTTTGAACCAGGTTGTAAATATGTTCATTTCTGCTCTAAAGTCAGACATTTTAACATAGGAGTCAATGGAGATTGACTCAATTTTGGAGCCAGCCTCTAGCGATCAGTCGAGGAACTGCATCAAAACGTCATTCAGCATGAGCGTCAATGCTCATGAGATGGTTGGCGCTTGACTCCCACCAGTGAACAGAGAACATGTCAGAAAATATGTGGCATCATCCACCAGACAAAAAAGCTGTTACAATGACTAATGCCATAAAAAGAAACATAATGACGATTATTACTTTTAAGAAGTGTTGTAAACTCCAGTCCACAACATGAAACAGACATGATCATGTGACCAACTAATCATTGATATTGGCAACTAATTTAGTCATCTATATCTGGCAACTATGTCAATTATTCATTGCAGCTCTACTTTGTACATCAAAGAGAAAATCTCATAGGGCACTTAAGCACATCTCATAAACTTAGAAATTGCATGTTTAAGTAGTTAGTTGTGTAACCAATGTTAAAATGTAATTTATTGCTGTTCTATTTTAATCTAAATATATATAGATAGATAGATTCTTTATTGTCATTGTAGCAATGAAGATTTTACAGTGAAATTTTGTGCTCAGGAAGATAAGTCTGCTTAAAAAAGGTAAAAAAAAAAAAGAATAAATAGACATAGTAATAACACATAATATGTTTGCCATTTGGTTCTTGGTCTCCCCGTTTGTGGTCATCATGTAACAAACCAATTACAGTTGAAATTACTTTTTCTTAATTTCTGTAGGAAATACGCCACTTGTCAGAATTTTGTCTAAAAAAACTGAAGTATACATTATTTTTTCGTATTGTCCAGACCTATGTCAAGCTGCACATACTCAACCTGTTTATTATAAATGATATTATTTAGCCTTAATGGCTATTTTCTGCAATTTTAGTTCTGTTCAAAAGAAAGTATTACATTTGTAATAAATTACCAGAGCTTTATGTATTACTTGAATTAGTCCAAGTACTATTTTATCGGCTCTGGAGCTTCAGTGGTACAGTAAAATAAATGTTTAAATCTTCATTTACGTGATGGATGGAACCACTGCAGCCCACATTCATGTGACCGAGCAAGTGTGGTCCACGTGAGATGCATTATACGAATGAAGTCCTGAGACCAAGAGTGAGTTATTAATGTGAGAGGGACTAACTGAGTAGTGTAGTAATAATATTTTTTAAGCAGCTAAAATGAACTGAAGCATTACTGCAGGTGACGTTCACGACCAGCAGAGTGGGAGTCTTGAGTGTTGCAGTTGGATCTTTGTGAAAGAAAAAACAAACCAGATACCCAAAGTCCATATAATTTACCATGTATCTGAGTATTTGGATCTCGTTTCTAGTATTAACAGCATTTTTGTTTTTCAGATATCGAAAACAACCCTGTTTTAAGTAGTTTTACACAATAAGGGATACCTCAATTGTTCCTCCAAAACCTAACAGATGTATGGTGTTTTCAAAGTAAAAGTTTTTCTTGGCCTTTATGAGTTCATGACCTTTACAGTGTTTGAACTAAATTAGTTTCTGCCCTTCAGTGGTAATCTGGTTTGTCATATGGATCCTGTGAAATCATATGACAGTTGTACGCCAGTATTTTCAAGTCTTAATTTATTTTCTTTTGTCAACGCAAACTCAGACATCTTTAGCTCTCCACTTTGGAGAAAACTTGTATTAAGACTTCATGGTTTAAGCATCAGCCTGGCGTAAATGGAGGTCTGAAAATGAGATGAGGACCTGCGTTTATTGTTAGTGGTGTGGACACGGCCTAAAACATTTTTAATTGTGTTGGTATGCAACCACTTTCACTGAGTCTCTCACCCTTTTTCCACCAGTTTCTCAGTTTTCACTAATACGGGGAGCCACTTTGCCCCAGTAACACAGTTTAAAGTCTCAGAACATGCCAGCAGTAGATTACCAGTCTCCACAGTCGAGACAGAGGAGAGGAAGTTGGAGGTTCTGGTAGCGGTTTGTGAGTACAGAACCAGATCCACATTCTCAGTTTCCACATTTGACAAGAAGAGAGATTAGGGAAGGGCAGGAAGAGGAGTAACTAATAGGAAGGACAGGGCTAAAAGGTAAAGGATACTTGTCTTGTTACGGGATACCAATGCTGGATGAAATCTGGAACTGTCTGGCTGAAACGAAGAGTGGGAAAGGGGGGCGAAGGAGAAGAGGAAAAACAGGGCGTCAAGGTTAATGTGACCTCTGCCTTCAGGACCATGGACACAGATGGCATAAATAGAAGAAAACAAGACTGCATCTTCATAAAGCCACAGTTCTTGGTAAGAACTAAGCCTGACTGTGTCAGTCATATGATGGAAATCTTGGCCAACAATACCAGCTCTTATTCTTGCTTATAACGTTACTGGCTCTATGTTTGCTTTATGACACATTTTTATTGTCCTATTAAGATTCTTTTGTGAGCATGGGCTATTATAAGAGGTGACTAATAGTTCATACAGATCTAAAAACCATTATCCTGAGCTCTCCATCCTTTGTTTTGCCTCTGCTTTAGCCTTGGTGGGTTTTATTGTGTGTGTGTGTGTTTGCACACGCAGTTGACTGTGGAAAATGATTAAGAATCAAAAAATGGAAAAAAAAAAAACAACTGCTAACATTAATAATATTTAGCAATATCTTTGTTCGGTCTTTTATTGATTACTTATATTGTATTGATCTAAGTTGGTTACCTTTTTTGGGCTCCTTGGAAACAACCACAAGTAACAACAGCGTGAGGTTGGTACAGCGTGTCTGACTCACTTACTTAAAACAGTCATACAGGCGCACAAACAGGGAGGAGCCGCTTCAGTCACTTTGCCATTTCAGGGTGAGGGAGGTAAACCTGTGTCCGCTGAAACCAGAGAGAGCTGACCTTAAGAGTATTCAAACATCAGGGTTACATAACCAGCCATCGACAGGGGGAGGCTCAATTGTTTGCTGATGTACCAACGCTTCATTTTGTCACTCACGGGTTGGGTATTTGGGAGAGCTGTGAAACTGTATTGAGAAAAATAAATAAGACCACTGGAGATAATTCAGAGGCAAAAGTACCATCCATAGCGCATATAATAGTTGCACGAGAAAGGTCTTCATTTGTTTGAGTGACTAAGGTTAGGAAAGCACTTCTGATTTTACACACAAGGGTGTGTGTTTGCAGGTCTTTTCAGTCTTCAATGGGGTTGGGAAGAAATATGAATCATTTATATGATGAATTGTCTCTTGATGTTGGTACATAAAATGGTCCAGCCTTAACGCTGAATATATTCTTAACAGAAAAATCAGATGGTTTTTGTCCTTGACTTCACACCTTCAGATTTTCATTTCATGTATCCGATTCTCTTTTGAAGTCTTCCTGGTGGCTCTTTCACTTCCCAGCTGAAGGCGTGGATCTAATTTCCCTTTGGGGATTTGAGTATTGCTGAACTGAACTGAATATGATCTTGTTGAACCAAAGGAATTCCAGTTGGAAAAAAAGAAAAGTTCTGCAGAAAATTGGAGTAAATATGGACATTTCATTGTATTGTCTTTATAACCCAGGATTATGAGCCAATCTGCAGTACTGCATTTTGACCGGCCTCGGCCTTTGAAGATGGCGCTGAGAGGGACATGCGCTGTTGTTGTCATTCTCAAGAGACCCCCCACCTTCCTATCAAAGCTGACTTATCTCCGTGTTTCATTGCTCTGTGTGTGTGTTTTCATGTGTTTGGGCTCTAAGAGACACTGTCCCCCTGCTGCGAAGTACAGAGTCAGAGGCAGCAGGTGCAGCTGACGCAGAGGGGCTTTTTGCAGGCTGGGCCAGTTGGGGGACAGAAAGGGAGACGATGAGTGAGACACGACAAAGGAGGAAAGCCAGATGAACTCGGACATGAGATCGGACCTTTTTGGCTGCGTGAATTCGTCACCATTTTTCTAGTTGATGAACAGGATGTGATAATGGAGGTAATTTTATTATGTTTGGATATGTGGGAGAGGGGCAGACATTTGTTAGGATTTGATCAAATTGGTAGAAAATTAATGTTAAAAAAAAAAAAAGTAAGAAATTACCAGATAGTTATGCATAGTAGGTAACTCGTGATTAAAAATGGTTGAAAATTAAATCTCTGTATTAGAAACTTGCCTGATTTTTTTTTCCTTTTATTATTCTTGTCTCTGACAAAAAAAAGAAAAGTTCTTTGTTAATTTTTGACTTTTTTTTTTAAATTACTATGGTATGCAGTGTTTTGAGGAACTGAGAAAGAGAAATGAAGTCTGGTTCTGCTTTGCATTTTGTTGCCTGCAGCAACTCTGGTCTGCGCTGTCCATTGTATGGACAAGTGCCCCTATCGCTGCCTGCTGGAGTCAAGTGACATAAAGGCATACTGTTCAGCATGTCTTTTGAAAGAGACAATTGTGGAAAAGACAAAAGGAAAGCGGAGAAAACAGTGGGTGGATCTTGGCCAAGCAATAGTGTCGACATGGTTTGTGAGATTGTGTGCTGGGCCACTGTTACCAAGAATATTGTCCCATCTTAGTCCATTTCATCATACTGACTCTGCTGCAGCAACAAGGATCATAAATTATCATAAAACCCAGATCCTCTTCTCTCTGTTCGTGATGCTGTTGCTCTGTGATGACGTGCGCTAGTCCCGGATGGCAAAGAGAGGCATTTAAATTAATCCATCTACCATGTATGCTGTGCTGTGGCGAAAGTAGTGAAGGGAGAGTTGGTGCTCTGAATGTCCTTGATCACACAGGTTCATTTTCTCTCTTCTTCATTCCCTCCCTCGTCAGTCTCCTGCTTCCTTTCATTGGCTTCCTCCTTTCCATCAACCAGTCAGCACTACACTTCAGCTTCTTTGACATTTATTTGTCATTGGCTGCCGATTAATGTGAATGCGGATATGTTTCTTTAAGAGGCAGTCTAGACTCGGCTGGCTGCGCGGCTCTGCTCTTCCTCTCCCGCTACCTTGTGCTGTCCTCCTCCTCTGTCCTGCAACACCACCACAACCTGCTGATTTCTCACTGAGCTTCATTTGCTCCTACCCATCACTTCCTCTCTTATCCAGTGCTCTTTCCCTTTCCCATCCTAATTTTATTTCTCCATCAGTCACATGCTCACACCATCTCATTGCCAGTTTTCTCTGGTTTCTTAGTTTGAACGTCATTTTATGTCTGGTATTTATAACCATTATAGATGTGGGGAGACATAAAGGTGAGTTTTTTTTTGTTGTTGTTTTTTTTTTTTACAAGCTGCGAGGCTTTTGTAGTTCCTTAATCACTAGTCTTTCTTTTTAACTGGGCACACCATCTGTTAGATGTGAGAACCCTGTGTCCTTGGAGGCACAGACTGCAGTTTTTTGATGCTTCAGGTGCAACAATCAGCCAACGTTGGCAGGATGCGACTGTAAAATCATCATGTGACACTGCTTGTATGTTCTAGCTCTGTTCCTTTCAGGATGAGCTGAGAGGCGATGGGTTAGCTGCTGAGAGGACGAGGGGGGTTGACTCAGTGTTTGGATACTGTAACCTTGTGTCAATGCAGACTATAGCTCGTGACTCTGTTTTGCACCAGCCCTGATGCAGTGGCATCCCAGGCAGATTAATGAGCAGCGACTGTGGAGCAGCGACTACGAATGGTTAGAGAAGTAATCACAGTTAGTAGTTTATACACGGGTTTCTTTGTTGCACTTCGTGAACTGCAACATGTCAGTAAATGCTGTAACAGTAACCAGTTAAATGATAATGCTGCAGTTCAGCTGAAAGTCTGAAAATTACTGTTTAATTTAAAGTAGTTATAATAAATACATTCATAGGAATGCATCTAATATGTAAGAATAATTGTGATGTGTAGTGAGGAGCCTGGAAATTATAATCAACCATCATTTTATTGTTGAGCTACTGGAGTTGCAACTTTTATGCAGCACCAGATGTGATTTCTATTTAATTTAGAAAAAGCTTTCAGAAGCAACATCAGCCCTCAGGTCAGAAATAATCAATCTATTTAAAGTTTAATTTTGTTTTGTTTTAAAGTGGTTTGATGAAAGCCAGAATTGTTAGTGCACTTTAAGACTCATGACAATGACCATATCCTTCTTTTCTGAACACTCTGTGTGGATAATAAAGACGAATATGCTGATACACACACCCACTCCTTCTGTTGGAGAGAGGAACGTGACGGCCAGCGCGTTCTGGCGTTACCAACGTTGGGATCTGCGCTGGAACATGCAAGACTTTAACTTAACCCTTTACAGGGCAGGTAACCATATATGGTAACTTTAGATCTGTATACCAAACTTATTACCAGTAATTATTCAGAAAAAAAGAAAGAAGAAAAAAAAACTCCTTTAATAATCTCTAGTAGCCCTCTAAAATTTGAATTTTAAAGGAATGTCAGATATTTCATTGACTGACCAATAAATGGTTAAAGGTTCATTTGTTTATTGAGTTAGTTTGAGTCTTGTTTGTGTTTATTTTATTGTAGAGTCTTCAAGTTTCTGGTTTTGGAGTATTTTTTGTCTAATGTTGCTGGTTATTTTATGTTGTTCAGGTCTTCTAGAAATCTGGATCATTTATCCAATCACAGAATTCCACGGAAACTGCTGGTACCAGAGTACTCCACATGACTAGATCATTTACAAGTTGTAGACTGGTAGCTCATTGATCTTAAGGCTGGTTCAGTTTTGAACGCTGCTCCCTCAAGAATTCAAAAGTTTATTTGATGTTGCATTGATTACCCCTACTATTTTTAAAGCTTCTGGTTTGTTTCCACGAGCAGTGTGAACCACAGGGACAGGTCCTGGGACACAACATCTGTGACCTCACCAGGACTGCTGCTTGTGATGTCACACACTGTCTATTCAAATTTGTGCGTTTTGTGTTTGTTACATATAGGATAACCCTCAACTTTTTTTTCAAATTCAGTTTGATTCGATTCAGCTTGAATTTAGAAATATGTCATCTAGCCTATTAAAGTGTAATTATTCTCAAGGTGTTTCTCAGATGCCTGAACCGACCTTCACCTGAGTAAATATTACAAGATGTAATAGCACACTCGTGTCTCAGAGTTTCACCACTGGAAGGTTTAGACTTCCTCCAGTCAACAATAACAGAAAGTAAAATGTTGTTTTATAAAAGTACATGTTAACAGCTCAAAGTGGTGGTGGTTTTTTTTTTTTTTTTGTTTGTTTGTTTGTTTTTTGTTTTGGTTATGTACAATTAGAGATATATCCTGCACTTATGTGTATTCCAGCTCCTGGAATCCCGTGTCATCTAAAGACTATTCCTTAAATGGTGTTAAGGTACTGCTAAAGGACAGCTGGTGTTTTGTGTGTGATTTTCATTTTTTTATTTTGCTCAGTGATTCCTTGTTTTCATAAGATGATATTCATGGGCTGCTCTTGTTTCATTCTTATGTTCTAATGAAACAGAACTGTAATGTGTTTTGCTTCTTTGTTTTGTAGTTAATGGTTCTAGGTTTGTTTTCCCCTCTGGGGGTTTTACCTGATAGTAAGTGTAGTTGGTACCACAAAGTCTTTTACTTTCTCCTGGACTTTTAGATCTTGATGTTTGTCTTCTGCTGGCCATAAAGGTAATTTATGGTTCCACCTTTTATACAGAGCTGTTAGATACTTTTTTTCACAATACACTCTCTATTTAGTCTTGTTTGGCAATGTTGCAGTTTATGTGTGCAAGCCAGCTTTCTCATTATATGAAATGTTTGCCACCTGACACCCGCAGGAAGAAAATGTGTTTGCCAGAAATAAATCCAGGAGCACAGCGCTTTACAGAGATTGTCACTCAAGTGCCCTTAATTAGGAAGCTTTCTTAGGCACTCTCATAAAAACTGTTGCTGTCCAAGACTCTGGGCTAGATTTAAAAAATATACTTGGAGTAGTATACGGTCTGACACATAGAAATGGAAAATAATTCATAAAGAGTAGTAAACAAGTTACTCAAACTCCTGAAAAATAGTCAAATATGTATTTTACAGGAGGAAGTAACAAAATTAAAAGGATGTGGATTATCAAAATTTTATAAACTGTTGTACTTGTTGATGAAAATAATCCTGTTTGAGCAGCGCTTTCAACATTCCTCTGTGACACAAGAAATACTAAAACTCTCTAGTACTACCAGTTGCACAGGCAAGAAGTAGTCTTCAGGTTTTCCACTGAGTTTTCATGTCAGAGTGATGAAATATGAGCTGGTGATTAGTGTGGCAGCAGAAAGAGATCTTCAAAACGTGTCAGGTGCTGGTGGGACGGTGAGTTTCCCTCCTTTAGAGTGTAAAAAAGGCCTTTGCTTGTAGTTTCTACCAAACTCTTCTAAATCCCTTGTTTTGTTTTGTTTTTTCTTCTTCAGTTGAATTTGAAGCTGAAGGAAGATTCTTCTGCTCAGAGACCATTTAGCAGAAATGCCCTCTGTGGATGTTTGGTGGAGAGTCTTGTTTGACTATGGTGTGTGGTTTGGTTCATGGATTAAACATTTACACAGCGTTCTGCCAGTCTCTCAAACTCTACAACTGTCAACACTTGGCGTGCAAACATTGTTTAAGAAGTAGACAAATAGAATATTAAGTATGTTTTACTTATTCATTAATATCCATCCATACATCCATTTCTATACCCGGAGGGTCACAGAGGTCTGCTGGACTGGAGAGCTTGCCAGTCCATTGCAGGGCCACGTGCAGACAAACCACCACACATGATCGCATTCACTCCCACATGCAACTTAGAAACATAAATCAACATAACGTACATGTTTTTGGACTGTGGGAGGAAGTTGGGGTACCCGGAGAAAACCCACGCAACCGCAAGGAGAACATGCAAACTCCACAGAAAAAGACACCTGCTGGGCCCGGGAGTTGAACCAGGAACCTTCTTGCTGTGAGGCAACAGTGCCAACCACAAAGACACCGTGCTGCAGTCTTAGATTTTTATTTTACCGTTTTTCTGTGGGCTAAGTATATGCATCCTATGCACTTTCTTTCCCCTGTCAGTAACCATATTGTGATGTCACTAGGTGGTATGTGGTGGAAGTTATTCTCTGAATACACAATAGGAAATAAAGCAATGTTTCCTTAAAATAACTTTTAAGGGAAAAAAAAACTAAGTCATGGAGTTCATAAGTCAAACTTCAGTGAAAACAGCTTAAATATGAAACTAACAAAAACTGAGAGGCTACACGAATGCTTGCAAAGCACACAGATTACAGCTTCTGCTATCTGTTGTTGTTGATTAGGTTAAAAACTCCAAACTGAGTTCTTGTTTGCATTTTTACTTGTCATTACCCCCTCCCCCCCAAGCATAATTTATTGTTAGATTTATAAACAACCCAACATGGGAATGTCTACACATGTGGACCTCCGGTCTTCGGAGGTTTTATGCTCTTAATTATAGGTCTTAGAAAAAAAAACTTGAATCTGTCAAAATTGTTATTGGCAAGTCAGATCTTTGAAAAACTCCAGGATCAGAATTGTCTGTGAAAATTACAAAAATGTTCGTCTCTACCTTTTAATCAGCTAAATTTTAGAGCTTCAGATTAACATGAAATGCTAGCTAGAATAGTATTTTCAATCATTAATTCAGATTTTAAAATATTTTCTTAACTCCCAAAGGGAAATTAATGTTTGCAAGTAGTCATTATATAAAACTCTTCAAAGACTCTTCGTAGAGGGTTATAGCTTTGGGCAGGAAGGATTTATGTAAACAACTCATTGGTTGCTATGGTTACTGTCATCATAGGTGGTGGTTAAAAAAAAAAAAAGAAGCTAAAAGTAACAAAGGAAATACTTCAAGCAGTGAAGCATCCAAACCAGATTGAAAAATACTTTAAAAAACAATTCTATCAATGAAAGAGGCAAGGTTAAAAAACTCAACAACAAAAAAAAAGTAAAATGTTACATAATGCAATCTGCCACCATGAGTGCTATTTATATTTATAATGACTCTATTATAATAACTAAAATCTGTCCAACTTCAGTCTGAAAACTTACTTGAATCCTGCTCTCTAAGCTATCTTTGGAGAAAGTCTGGTTTAAAAAAAAAAAAAGTTGAATTAGCTCTGCTCTCTATTGTTTTTTGTCTAAAAGTTTTTAAAAAGCTGCTGTTGTTTTTTTTTTTATTCTTATTATTAAGAACACAATTAATTTCATCACAGAGAGACCAGTGCAAATTTTTAGTTTCAGAAAAGCTCTTACATTTGTCTTAAAAAAAAAACAAAACATGCACGTTGTGGTTCAACAAAGGATACCACTGAATGACCTCAACTTCTCCAGATGGACCGTGTGGTCAGGAGGAGGCCATCATAACTGGCTGGGGGATATTTGGAAACAAGCTGCCTGCCCCCATGTGAGGAGGAACACTCAGTCAGTTCATGCAGAGAGAATGTACTGGTTTGGCCTTGAAGCTGTTTACATTTAATGCTCCCCATTAACAACTGACTTAACCATAGAAGGAAATGTACTGCTATTAACCTCTAAGAAATGACTTTGATTATATTGAATAGATGAGAAAAGAACCCACACACAATCATTAGTGGCACAGTGGTCCATAAAACTCTCTGAGATGCTTCATTAGGCTCGTTTTCTTTTTTCTTTAAAGTTTGTTGTTTTTGATAAGATGAAAACAAGCTTTATAGAAATCTGTAGAACAAGAGAACCAGTTTATCCTTTGTTTCCTGTGGATATGATGTGAGATTTTAGTAGATAATTTGAACCGGTAGGTTGCTACACATGTACGTTCTCACAGTCACGTATTCACTTGTCATGATGAGCCAAATGAATTTAGACAGGGACGGATTTTCCTTTAGATCCTGCTGGGGTGTAACGTAACTTTGTTGCATAGTTTGTGTCACACTGTCTTATTTTACAAATATTTCATGAGGTTGAGTCAGCAAACCAGTCTTTCTGGTAAATGTTGAGCCACTCAGATCTGTTCATCAGATGCATGATGTTCTTTGCAACATCTTTATCATGTAAACTGTGTGTGTGTGTGTGTGTGTGTGTGTGTTTCCTGTTGGGAGGAGTAGGACTCTTTCCTTTTCCAAATTGAGATCACCTGCTGATTCCACATCTTAGTCAAAATATGTTACTGTGGTTTTAAGATGAAGATCCGAACAGTCCTGTTTACAAAAAATCTGCAGTAGAGACAAATTAGCTGGCTTATTTATTTATTTATTTTTTTACTTTCATTGTTGTTATGATGATGACTGGATATAGTTGGTTTGTTAAAATAAAAAAATATGTATAATAAAAAAAGGGCGTACGTTAACTTGTTCACAAAATGTGGCTAAATGGTTTGAGGCTGAACCTCAGAGTTTTGTGAATTTTTTTTTTTACATATTTGGGAGCAGCAAAGCATCACTGCTGATGTTCCTGCTGCATTGCAGTCTTGTCTTAAATTGCATGCACCAAAGTGTTCGTTTTTTTGTACCGCACCAAAGCCTTCCTTGCTGTTTGAACTTGAACTCCAAAAGCTTGTTACAAAACTCTTGTATAACCTCAGTTGTCATCCAGTTTAGCACGGCTGCAGCCATGCTGGAGCTGAAAGAACAAAGATTTACAGGAGTCACTGCGACAGAATCTGCTACGCAAATATCCACTAGTCAGTGAAGTTTACCTGTGTTATCGTTTCAAGCCGCTCTCAATGAATCGGCTTGATCGGACTGCTTCCATAAAGTCCAACAGCACCTTTGATATCCTTTGTAATTTTTATCTCTTCTTATCGATGTTTTTGAAAGTAAAGTAACTGATGCAGAGGTGGTTTTATGGTTTCATAGTGGTACACAATTCTGAATTTGAGTCAATTTTTTTTATTTTTTTTTATTCTTTAATGGAACAAAGGGAAAACCTGTGGAATCAAAGCAGCTTTTATTTATATACCTGAGCTCTTACTACATACAAGTCCTCTGCAATGTTGGAGCAGTGCTGACGTCTCTCTCTGGACACTGTGAGCTTTTTATAGTGTTGGTGCTGACAGCAAGCCCCCCTGAACAATCTGATTTGATTTGTTTGAAGCACAGACTGTGATTTGCTACTCGGGCTACTGGAGATGTCCTCGGTTTTCCCTGCTGGAGTTCATGGCCCAGTAAAAGGGTTGAAAGTTCCTACTGCAGTAGCTGTTTTAGGTTTAGGAAAAATGTTTTTAAAAAAAGATTTAAGTAGAAAAAATTGTAATAGGTTGAGTGCAGGTCTTGATTGGTGACTAGCAAAATTGGTAATCAGAAAATAATTTAAAAAAAAAGAAGAAATGAGTTGCAATCTGAGCATCTGTAGTTAATCCCCAGGTTGCATTAATTGTTGCCTTCTCATTTGTCAGTACCTCCCATTCAGCCAGCTTATCATTTGCCAGATAAGGTAGCTGGCTTCAGCAGGTTTAATTTTTATATCTACCATCTACATATTTACAGCCAGTCACCTGAATTTGTCCTGTTCACTCGAGTGGTCTCTGTTAAATCCATTCCTAAATTACAATCCTTGTTTCAGTTTTTAGATTTTTATTCTCCTTCTTTTTCGCTCCTCTGACGTCTATCTCTTGCTCACATTCGCTTTTCATCCCGTCTCGCTATCCTTTCCCCTCCTTCGTTTTAGGTTTTTCTCGGGAAGTCACATGGAGTTTTTGTCAGATAGTAGCTGAGTAATCGTGGCTTATGACACTAATCTGTCCTCTGTTTTGTCTCTGGCAGGTGAAAGAGCGTGCAGACAGGCTGCCTCACACTAAACTATGGAATGGTCCCTGCTGCCACCATCACTAGTCTCCAGTCTTTGGACTAACCTCAAAACACTTAGTTAGCAGCTGTGCTTCTCCCCTCAAACTCTTTATAACCAGGGGACGAAGAAACGGAGTGAGCCAGTCCTCCACTGAAAACGCACGGAGCACTTCTTCTTTGTTTAAGCTAGATTTACATTTTTTTCCCGGATTTTATTTTTTTTGGTTTGATTGTGTGGTATCACATCAAGATGGATCTGGAGTCGTATCTGTGGATGGTGATTATTGGCTTTATCATCGCCTTCGTCCTGGCATTTTCAGTCGGTGCCAACGATGTGGCGAACTCGTTCGGCACAGCAGTGGGGTCCGGTGTGGTCACCCTGAAGCAGGCCTGTATCCTGGCATCCATCTTTGAGACGCTGGGCTCGATGCTACTTGGAGCCAAGGTGGGAGAGACGATCAGGAAAGGCATCATAGATGTCAGCCTCTACAATGACACGGTGCCCGTGCTCATGGCAGGGGAAGTCAGCGCCATGGTTGGTAAGTGGGAGTAACTCTTTATGTCTAGAAAACACTTGTTGTCATGGAGTTGCTGCTTTGTGTGGTCATAAACGTTTATATATTGGTGCTTCATTGTGTTTTGGAACGAGTTTCGCTCAGTTCAAACTACGTAGTTACATTTCATTAAAACTTGCAAAACACAAGAATCAAAGGTCTGAGAAGAAAGCTGTAACTTTTAACAAGCAAATAAAACTGGAACAAGCAAATAAATACATTTGAAACAATTAGATTAGGAGCTTTTTAAAGAAATAACACTAAGTGGGAATTCTTTCTGAATTTCCGAATTCTCATCTGTTTTTCTATATTTTGAAATAAAATTTATTTGGTTGTAACATATTTAGGAAGCCAGAGATGATTTCCTCTTTCTTAGGTGTAAAGCAATGGTCACATGCTTTTAACCCTCTAGTCTGATTTTTACAAGACTGTGTACTCAATATTTTACAACTGAGTACAATAAACCTTAAAGTTGAACGTCTCTGATGTGGTTTATATAATTTTGGGCAGCACAGAGGTATGGTGATTAATATTTTCGCCTGACAGCAACAAGGTTTTTCATTTTAACATCCTTGAGCTTGTGTGGTTTTTCTCCGGGTGGTCCTATTTTCTCCCACTGTCCAAAAACATGGAGGTTGCGTGAATTTGGTGACTTCACATTGTCTGATGACTTGAGCAAGCGTAGCCCGCCTTTCACCATGTGACGGCTGGGAAAAGCTCAGGCCCTCCAGGCCTTAATGGTATGTTAGGTTTTTGAGATAACTCTTAGGTTGTACTTGATGGTTTTCAAACATACTTAGGTTTTAGAAATGCCCCCGGGTGCAGTGAGTGAGTAAATGATCCTGAAGTTTGAACTTTGGCCCAAAATGCAAAAGCTTCTGCAGTGCTGTTTTTATTTTCCTTTTCCTCATAGATAGAATTTTCTAGTTTTTAATTTTAAGAACAAATGTTTGCTTTTTGGATGTGAAAGTTGTTGTAAATGTTTTTTTTTTCTTGAAGTAACTTCCTGACAAACTGTTTTAGAAGTGTTTAAATCAAAAATTGAAAGTTTGATATTAACAAACCTTGCAGCCCAGTTTATTTTTCCTTGAGAAAAACGTTTAAGCACTTAATGTTTAAGGACTGTTTCAGTAACTCAGCAGTGCCGAGCAGGAAACAATGGGTCTCCTGTTAAAACAATGCCAGTGAGATAATGGGGAGACTGTTGAGTAGTGATAAATAAGTATTATGCACGGGGGATTCCACTGTGACCAAAAAAAAAGAAAAGAAATCAGGCGTGGACGGCTGTCACAAGAGAATACTTGGAAAACATTGACAAGTTTTTGTTAATTTCAAACAGGAAACATTTGTTCCTGGTATATTGTTCATGCATAATAATTTTAAAAAAGTTTTTTTTTTTTTTTTTTTAAACTTAATTAGATAAAAGAAGTAAAGTGTTTTTACACCTACGGCAGGTTTGGATGTATTCTAGGAAGTCACAGGGATGGCAGAGTAAAGTATATACTGATTAAACCCATCAAAGCACAGCGATGACGCACCGTGGTGTTTTTATCCTTTACTCAAACAATGGCTTCTGTTGTCCTTGAATAACAAAAATAAGCATACATTTGGGAAATGATTGTTTTAACAGGCTTTACAGGACTTATTTCACAATGTGTGGAGGAATATAAACCATTTTTCTTTTCATAATCAGCACCTGTCTGCACATCCATGGCAAATTTTTCAGTTGATCACAAAATATTCCTCCATGAAGTACAATCAACTGTACTGGAATTACTTTGTCATTTAACCCTTTCATATCCCAGGATCTTGTTACTGTCATGATTGTTTTTGAGAGTTGAGGACATGTGGTCATAGCTCACAAAAAATACTAACGTAATCCTAAACAGGCAAACCATCCTAACTCTTTCTTTTGAATTTCTCTTGATCCGACTTTGATTTCCAGGAGACAAAATCAGTGGACGGAGAAGAAACTTCCTCTGGATAGGGACACTATCAGTCAGAGAAATGAAACAAAGCAAAGGCTGAACAACAACTAGACCAGAATCAGTAAAAGACATCATTAGTGAAATCGGACCACTGATGAATTGTGGTGTTGGTAAATAAACTTGTTTATCCGTGGTGTTATGAGCACATGTGGAGCCAATTCTAGTTGTTTTGAATTGTAGTTCTGGGATTCTTCTGTGCAAATCGTCCCATAAAACCCAAAACAATGCAATTGGTTTGGTACATCTTGTACTGGTGGACATCAAAAAGGGTTCGTCACAAACCCAGATCAGTATAGAGTTATCCAGTCTCTAATTCTTTATTGTGAGCTCCTTTTTATGTTGTACCTGCAGCAACTTGAAGGTGGGTAAAGTCAACGCATTTAAAAGGAAACACACCCTGTATTTAAAAAGAGAGGTTTGCCGTAGTTTAAAAGGGAGCTTTTGTTCTGCATCTGTCACTCAGGTAATTATGAACTTTTATAATGGTGAAATAACTAAATAATATCTGATAAGATTCATCAAAGAAAACGAGTGTCAGAGTTGGGTAAAAATAAATATGTTCTTACTGTGTCACGTTTCTAAAAAAATGTTATCATGCATGATTCAAGCAGTCAGTAAATATAACCAGACTAAACTGTAAGGTTCAGTTGTTAAATATTTTCAGTCACCTTCTTGCTGTTCACCAAGTTATTGGTATTGGTTTTTTTTGTACTTCATCAAAATAAATAAAATTTCTCATCATCTCAGCGTTCCTCTGCAATTTAAACACACAGTTCAGGATCTTTAAAGATGCATTTCTTTATTTAAGGCAGAACCTTTAATTTTCTAGCGGAGCATCTGTGGTTTAGTGGGTAGATTTGGTTGCAGTCTACCCATAAAGTGGTCCTGCCTTTTGCTAAAGTGTCCCAGGGCAGCACACTGAACCTCCTATCGCCCCAGCCACCTCACAATACTGGTTCCGAGCCTGGATAAAAGGGCAGTGCTCTGTCAGGAAGAGCATCCAAAGTTAAACCTTTGTTGCATCAACAAGTGGCCACTTCTAAAAAGGGAAAAGGTGAAAGACGAAGCTGCTTTTTAAACAGCTCATTTGTTCCCAGACACACAACTAATCAGCTTGGTCATCTGAGCTTGCGTGCACAGGCCTCTGTGACACTATAATGTTGGAGCCAACATCAACTTTTGCTTTATTTAAACACCTGTTTGCTAGGTCTAAAGGCCTGATTTAAGACCAAAAACATGGTAGTTCTCTGTATCTTAAAATTATTTAAGCAACTATTGTTTATCACATAAAATAAATTTCCATCCAAACATCTTGTGTTTATGTCACTGTCCCCCAGATTACTGTGTTAATGTTTTTAATTAATTCTAGATCTGATCATTTTCATGTAAACTGATAACCAGTTCGTGAAGTTTTTTTCTTACACCTCTGTCTGTTTTGGCCTCAGGGTCGGCCGTCTGGCAGCTGATCGCCTCCTTCCTCAAACTGCCCATCTCTGGCACTCACTGCATCGTTGGAGCCACCATCGGCTTCTCCATGGTGGCCATCGGCACCAAGGGCGTGCAGTGGATGCAGCTTGTCAAAATCGGTAAAGACAAAGGATTGTTTGGCCTGTTTGTCTCACTGTAGCACTGTGTCTCACTGTGAGACATTTGCACTACAGTTTGACATCAAATGAACATTTTAACTTGTAAAACTCGAGGGTTATTCAATTCAGGAGAGGCAGATAAACCAATTGTTTCTACATATAATGAATTTTATTGTATTATAGTTATCATTGCTATATAAGCCCATTTTAAGAACAAAACTGAGAGCTCGGACCTCATCTCAAAGACCTAAAGAAGGAAATTTCTATTTTAATACAGAATCTATGAAGTCTGATTCCATATCTGTGAGTCATTTGTGTTTCTTGGCATGCATGTTATGTGCTTACTTATGACATTTTATTCCTTCCTCCTCCAGTGTCTTCTTGGTTCATTTCCCCTTTACTCTCTGGACTCATGTCTGGGCTCCTCTTCATGCTTATCAGACACTTCATCCTGAACAAGGTGGGCTCACCTCACAAGACGAGTTTCTTATACACCTGGATGCAAAAATGCATTTAAGTTAAGGTTATTATATTAATTATAAACTTGGTTTGCTTGTATTTCAGTCATATAAATTCCTGCTTTGAGCTATAAAACACAAAGGGCAAACAACAGTCATTTTGTCAATTGCTGTCTCTGGTGTTGATGTATAATTTTGGCAGAAAGGAGTGTAAATTATTGGACTCTTCACATGTGGTGTTGATCTGAATGTAAATACTAAACTTAAACATGGGCTTACATGTACACATACCTTGTCCAGAGAACTTCTGCGTAGATAAAAAACCCATTTGATTTGGCAACACTGGCAGTTGGATCTGTTATGTAAGAGGCAAACAAGAGAAAAGTGTTGGAGATCATCCTAAGGTCACCTCTTTAGACGTGTGCACGAATGAGCTGCAAAAAAGGTTGTGACTGTAGTCACTGCAGAGAGGGGTCCAACTCAAAATGACTTCAAATCTGTCTTTGCAGTTTATTTTTTAAGTTTGAAGTAAATTTAAGTTTGAAGCCATACTCCTGAGCAGTTTACAACGGTGAACTGGTGTGAGACTGCTTTTCATAATCCCCACACCTGTGAACTAACCTGGACTGAACTGAAATAAGTTGATTTTATCAAGTGTGAAGACTGAAAAGCACAAAAAGATGAGTTCAAGGGCACTGGTTTAGCTTAACTGGTTCAGCAGGTCCAGATGCAGAGATAAAGGCCCTCATATGAGCAGGCCAAGGTTTTGACTCCCAGCATTTTCTCTCTCTCTCTGTCTGACCCAATTTCCTATCGAGCTACTTTCAATAAAGGCCAATAGATATTAAAGCAAAAAACAAAAAAGGAGAGATTTCAGTTTTCACTTACTTATGGTGCACATTTATATCTTAAGGTGCATTTATGGCCACTTAAATGTGAAATACTTGTGCTGACAGTGTAGTTTATATAATAACGCAGTTTTTTTAAAAAAACCCAACATATTCATAGAAATGATTTCTTTCACATGGGCCAGGCCCAAGTTCAGTCCCCGATCGCCACTGTCCCGCAGGTTTTAGATGCTTCCCAGCTCCAACACACCTGATTCAAATGAATGGATCACCATCATTCATTTGAATCAGGTGTGTTAAAGCAGGGACACATAAACGATGCAGGACAGTGACCCTCGAGGACCTGAGTTGAATAGAGTCCTGGTGCAGGCGTTGGCCTGTAAGTCGTCGTACCACTGTGTGACACTGTGTTTAAAGTCCATCATTGTGTTTTCCACCAGGATGATTCTGTCCCCAATGGCCTTCGAGCCTTGCCCCTCTTCTATGCCTCCACCATCGGGATCAACACATTCTCCATCATGTACACTGGAGCTCCGTGTAAGTGCAAAGGATATTAGTTCCTAACAGAGATGCATCATGAATGTTTTCAAAAATTTAAATTTTTTTTTTCTTTTTTTTTTTCTTTTTTTTTCTGAACTTTAGTGCTCGGGTTAGAGATGCTACCAGTGTGGGCCATATTTCTGATCACCTTAGCAGGGTCGCTGGTTTGCGCAGCTCTAGTCTGGATATTCGTCTGCCCTTGGATGAGGAGAAAAATAGCAAGTAGGTATCATGTGTGCTCAGTCTTTTCCAGCTCATCTGAAACCTTGACTGATGCGGGTCCAACAACGAAGCATCAGCTACTGCTCACACACTTCACCGAACTCTGACACAAAAAAGCGGATGTCTAAAGCGGATGTTTAGACGTTGACTTCCACAAAAGCCACACAAAGAAAAAAAACAAGAGAAACAGAAACTCTCTGGCATCCTAGTTATTTTTTTTACTTAATTTAAGTGGCTAATATGTTCTGCAGTGTAGAAAGTTCTCATATCAAACTTGATTATTATTTCTTCTAAAGGGAAAAACAGCCCAGAGCAAAGCAGAAAGAGGACATTAAAAAAGCTGAAGTGACCCTATGAAGATAAGTGGAGGACTTAACTTGCCCTTGTGCAGGATAAATAATGCTAATCTAAATGCTTTCCACAGCAGACATGTAAATTACTACGAGTTAATATGAAACAGTTATTTGTGCAAGTAAATTAGTATCCAAGTTCAGGCTTAAAATGGAAACATTGTTTTTTTTTGGGGGGGTGGGTTTTGACTGCAGAGGTGTAAGGGCAACTTGACTTGTTGCTTGACATGTCATGACTCAGAATCCCTTTGAGGATTAGAGACAATAATAAAATGCAATGGCTCAGGTTGTTTGTGTGTTTGAGAGGTGGCAGTGCATTCAGGATGTCAGCTGTGGGATTAGTTTGGATCAGCTGATGGTTGTATGTGTTTAAATGCAACACTTCTAAAGCCCACTTCTAAATTATTTTTGTTGACTTTTTCATGTGACCTGAGACTTTTTCTATGTGACCATCTTTACAGACAATAAGTGCTCGATCAGGTTTATTAAAATATATGACCACTGAGATTAATTTTGCGTCTGACAGTTGGATTATTGCTGGATTTCCATCAGGTCGTTTAAAGAAGGAGCAGGCTCTGTCCAGGATCTCAGATGAGAGCCTAGACAAGATCCCTGAAGAAGAGGAAGAGAGTCCTGTCTTCAAAGAGCTACCAGGGGCGAAGAGCACAGACGAGGCTGTGGTGCCCCTCACCGGGGGCAGCAGTGACCGGAGCACCCGTGACTCCAGTGGGGAGCTCACCAGCCTGGCAAATGGGGGGACTGTACTACCAAATGGCAGAGTCTATGGTAAAGGATGATAACTATTTAAAAAAAAACAAAAAAAAACAGCACTGCCTTGTTTTATGGGAGACAAGAAGTCTGTCATCACTGCAGATGAACTGACCTCATTCTCAATTTAATCGTTTCTCTTCTAGGTCGAACCCACTCAATGACCAATGGCTGTCTCAAGTCACCCATCTCTAATGGCAGCTTCAGCTTCGACGGCCACACACGCAGCGATGGCCAGGTGTACCACACGGTGCACAAAGACTCTGGTCTGTATAAAGACCTGCTCCACAAAATCCACCTGGGTCGCATGGATGATAATGTTCGCTCGGGCTCCAATGCCGGCCCCGCCGACAACAATTACCGCCTGCTGCGCCGCAACAACAGCTACACCTGCTACACGGCAGCAATATGTGGCATGCCTGTCCAACCCATCATGCGTTCGGAGTCACGTGACGACAGTGAAAAGCTCGTGGGCGAGGGGAGCGGCAGGAGCAACAGCGTGTCATACTCCAAGAAGCGAATACGCTATGATAGCTACTCGTCGTACTGCAACGCTGTTGCTGAAGCGGAGATTGAAGCAGAGGAGGGTGGGGTGGAGTTGAAGCTGGCCACAGAGCTGGAAGGGGTGGAAGAAGAAGGATCCCCAGCTCCAATGCCACTAGACGACTTGGCAGAGGAAGATCGTGAGGAGAAGGACAAGCCGGAGGTGTTTCTGCTGTTCCACTTCTTGCAGATCCTCACCGCATGCTTCGGCTCCTTCGCTCATGGTGGCAACGATGTCAGGTGATGGAGGCAACCTGAATGAACCAGTCTACTGATAAACGTGTATTTCCCTAATAACTTATCATATAGTTCATTATTCCTGAAGACTTTGTTATATAGAAGAATGTTTTACTGTTCATGTAGTCAAGTTTATTTATAAAGCACATCTAAAACAACCAGAGTTAACCAAAGTGCTGTACAGATGAGGTTTAAAATTACAATAAACAGGACATAAAAACATAAAATATCATATAAAACTATGATTGAATGCATAACTACAGATAAAACCACAATAATAAAACATATATGTCAAATTAAAAGCCAGAGAATAAAGATGAGTTTTCAGCTCAGATTTAAAAGTTCCCAAACTTGTGCAGAATCTTATATGGGTCCAGCTATTGCAAACACATACTCTCCCAATATTACTCTTGTTTTAAGCCTGCATTTAGGGACATCTAAAAGTAACTGATCCGCTGATCTTAGACGTCTCCTGGGCTTGTAAACATGCAGAAGCTCTGCAAGGGAGGGAGGAGCAACACCACTTAGGACCTTAAAAACGAGCAATAAGATTTTGAAGTCAATCCTGGAGGGGACTGGAAGCCAGTGGAGAGAGGAAAGAACAGGAGTGATGTGGTCTCTCTTTTTAGTGCCGGTCAGCAAGCGA
>JAOWBL010041784.1:0-14610 GCA_028564865.1 Zenarchopterus dispar | reverse complement strand
GAAGTTGAAGAGCTTGAAAAAAAAGTAACAGCAAAGACAATAAGCTTGTAACCTAATGTACAACCCAAAATCAGAAAACCTTGACAGAGAATGAACTAACAAACTAACCATTAAATAAATAATCCAGTTAGTTTTTTTTACATTTATTTAGACTTTATTTCTTTGGGTATAGTATACGTCCACTGACAGCAGCAGTTACTGATGACTGCAGGTGTTGTGTGTTAGCAGAGTAAAGTCAGACTGTCAGCGAGTAGGCAGACTGGGTGGCCTTCAGCATCGAGACAGACCAGCAGCCCTCATCAGGACTCACGGGTGGAGGGTGAGGTGGTGGAGTAGCCATGGTGGTGCTGAGGGGTGTGTGTGTGTATGTGTGTGCAAGTCCTTTTGTACATGTTAGTTCCTGTGTGTGAGTATGTATAGAAGATCAAGGGTAACCCTGGGCATAGAGGAGGTCAGCAGTGTGACAGCGAGGCTCTCCTAGCGACGGAGCGTAGGAATGTTCTCAGGGCCTGGGCCAGGGGAAGTCGGCTGGCCTGGAACAATCACACAAGAGTTAATATTGGCCCTGCAGGTCAAAGGTTAAATGCCTCCAGGTCACAGGATGGAGGAGGGCTGAAACCAGACTTTGGGGAGGGGAGCCACAGACTGGATCTATGCTGCTGCGACCAGTATTATGTCCTGTGTTGCCCTGCCACCTCAGCAGTCTGTGTAACATACCACTGGAGGAGGAGCACACATTCTACGTGGACTTTCCCTTTTTCTCAAAAGTTCAGTCCAAGTTTTTCAAGACATAAGAGTGTGTTGGACAGACCCTTCAGGAGGATTTGTGGGCTGTTCACTAATATTTTACAATCCAGCTCACTCTAGAATGTGTAATGGTTATGTCGGTCCACAACACGAGACAGTTTAAAAAATGAAGCTAAAAAAAAGTTTCAGATTAGTCGCTTTCTGGACCTCAAAAACATTCTAACATATTTATAGTTTACTTTTCACCAAGCTGTCAGACATACATAAAATTAGTCATTTTCAAGACTTCAAAAACACTAACAAAATGACAAAATTTTTAGTGTCTGCATTTTACATTTGTAAAAACCAATACAAAAGTGATAAACCATAACATGTTCAAAATGTTTAAATGTCAGTTACAGGAGATGGGTATGTCAATGATTTTCTTGTGCATTTATCAACAAAAATTGACTTATTTCGTCTTTGTTCCTCAAATCTGAGATAAAGATTAAAAGTGACTACTGCACTACTTGTGCATATTGATTTATCTAAAATGTGGTTTGCAGTGTGCAGGATGCGAAATTGTACAATTTGCTTTGTACGTGAAATATGGTGTGCACTGCTCAAAAATAAGGCTTGCCCACTTACCCAGAGCTAGTGAGCTCTGTGCCTGGACAAGTGGGCTGGCTGATGCGAATGCCTGGCTGGGCAAATGAAAAATAAATGGAGTCCAACCGCTACATCTTGATTGTGTTAACTCTGTGTAACTGCACTAGATTTTCTTGACAAATAATATATTCCCCAACCACAAAAACTTGGCAAAAGAATAAAACAAAAAATAAAAGTAATGGTAAAAATAAACTGCAAAAGCAAAACAGAACCATCAGATGAAATGGAAGCAAAACTTCAGTGGAAGTTTATACAAAGATGGCACAGTCATGTTTTGGTTCACCTGCTGGGGGTTTCTGAAAAAAGTTGACATTTAAGTTGAATTCAAATATAATTACTCCGAATAGATTAGGAATTTGGGGTAGCACAGTGGCTTAGTGATTAGCACTGTTGCCTCACAGCAAAAAGGTTCCTGGTTCATCTCCCGGCAGGAGCCTTTTTGTGTGGAGTTTGCACGTTCTCCTTGTGTTTGCGTGGGTTTTCTCAGGGTACTCCAGTTTTCTCCCACACTCCAAAAACATGTACATTAGGTTGACTAAGAATTCTAAATTACCCGTAGGTATGAGTGTGAGTGTGCATCATTGCTCTTCTGTGTATGTGGCCCTGCGATGGACTGGTGACCTGTCCAGGGTGTACCCCTGCTGTTGGCTGGGATTGGCTCCAGCAGACCCCCATTACCCAGAAATGGATTCAACGAGTACAGAAAATGGATGGTTAGGGATTCATCATTTGAATAGTGACTGTTGGTATACATTACATTACCATACAGCACTTAAATGTAGATAGCAGCAACAGAAAAAACAAAAATCTTGGTTTTAATACTTTAAAACTGAGATTGCCAACAGTGTTGTAACTGGTACCTAAAAGTTATAGTTTGAGAAATACAAAGTAGCTGCCACAGTTTTTTTTTTTTTTTGGTTTTGTTTTGTTTTGTTTTTTGTCTATGAATTATACAACACTTTTCATCTGGGGCATGTGGGGCATGCAAGTTGAACACTCCAGCTACTTTCAGAAAGTTCAAGTAGCTGAAAAGCTCAATGCTGATCCCTTGTGTGAAACATCTTGGAATATTTCCAGTGTGCAAAAAGTGCAAAATGCCACTACCATGAAGCTGACAGTCATGTGACTGCTGTGACCATGTGACTGTTGCAAAAGCATAAATGCTTTTACAGTGACATGCTTTGTACTAACAAAAACTGCCATATTAGTTTTCAGTACATTCTGTTGTATGTGTAGAGACTAAGAAAATGGCCTCAAACGTTCATGAATATTCACTACAATCACCTGTTGATATCACCTTGTTCTAAATAAAAACATGGCGTTTTTTCTTTATACGTTAATGCCCGTTAATGCCAAAACTGTCTTTGTGAAAATAAAAGCAGAATCACTTGCTTTTTTGCTTTTGGGTCCATCTCGTGGTCCCTGAGACTGATGTTTGAGTTGGAAACCACTGATCTGAAGGAAAAATTGCACCAGCTTTTAGAAATAATAATAACAAAAGGAATAAAGAACTGACAACTTGCTTGCCCAGTTGGTATTAATAAGATGAATGCAGAATATTGATGAACTCCTGTGACCAGGACACATAGCTTCCTCACTTCACAGTTTCTCTTTCTCAAGCTTGTCACACTCCATGCTGTCTTCGATCTTGCTGGCTTGACAGAATGTTAATGTTAAGTCATGTTTCCAGAATGATGAATTTTTATACTTAGAAGTCAGTGAGACTTATTCTCTCTTTCCCTCACTCTGCTCTCCAATTTTACACCCCTTCCCCCAAAGCTCAGGTTACTGTGGAAGTAAGGAATGTATGAATGGATGGGCCTCCTTGAAAGCAGCCACACACACATGCCTGCTGATGCATTCATCACTTGTTCATTCACAAATATCTAGCAGACGGCCATCTGACCTGATACACACAGCAGAAAAATGGAAAGATAGAGCTGTCAGTTTCTTGTGGAAATGCTTATAAACTTTACTGAACACATTACTGCAAAGGTCCAGCTTTTGCACCAGTGGGATTTCAAGTAAAAACAAAATAAAAGTGAAGTAGAATATTAATCTGGACATGTCACATCACATAGGGAACTTTTTCCATGTTCCAAGTTCTTGAGTTTGGAGAAAGCACTTTAAGGGGCTTCTTCAAGACTTGAGTTTTTGGAAGTGTGAGTATTATCTCTTTAGGTGTTCTTAGATTGGATCCTGCTATTATCCCTGGATTATGAACATGTGTTTAAGATGCGCTGGGCAATGTAAACGCAAAGCATGTTATTGCCTTTCCAGTCCCTGACGCCGAGTTGAAGGAAGAGAAGATAACTTAGGAGGCATTATCGAGTGGTAGCCTACTATGTAACATGATGGTCGACCACACAGACAGCAGTCTGTTTGGTCAGCCCCACTGGCTTCACCAACACCAGAAGAGCTGGCAGATGGAGGAGATGGAGCGGGTGGTGGATCCATGCTGAATAACTACAGGATTTTGCCTAGCAACATCACCAAATTGTGTTGCACAAATACAACCAAGACCCTTCCTCTAACATTACTGCAGTTGTATTCATTGAATGCAAATAACGTCTTTTTGAGGCTCTTCCCTTAGTTAATTACTCGAGTTTTGTGTCTTATAAAGCCACAGTCTGTCATTTTAGTTGCCAGTTGCAGGTTACAGTTCTGTAATAAGCTGATTTATGACATCCACAGCTCGCAGACATTCTCGTCTTACCATCAACAAATTCCACCCACAACCCACAACGTCGTGTCAGTTCTGTTGACATTAGTCCTGACCCGTGGTAAACTGTACCCTGAGAGGTGAGTTATTCGCAGGGCCAGCTCGACACGTCAGTCAATGTAAAAAAGACAGATGACACGCTAGATTGGAGTGTTAAACGTGAGATATCCACCAATGTAAAAGGGGGTTTTAACTACAGCAGGAACAGCATGAGACTGAACACACTACTGAAGCAATCACTGATGGACAATACACATGAGAGGCCTTTCCACACCTAAAGGCAGTGGAGGAGACTGCAGCACAGGAGGGAGAGTTGAGAGAAAAACAGGTCAAGCCTAGCTGGTTTTAAAATGGGCAAAAACCAACAGAAACTAACATACTGGTAAAGCATAAGTGAAAACACAGCTTTCATCGCTGTTGCTGGTGCCTTTGATATCAGCTGTGATTTGAAAAAGTCATAGTTTGAAAGCCACTAAGAAAAAGAATTGTGGTAACGTGTCCATGGTATGTCCTTCTTATGTTATGAAAGTACAGTGGCTACTTTAAATTGTGTGCAGCACAAAGGACCACATCCCCTCCTGACCTGGTTGGAAGAAGGAAATGAAGAGTGGTCACCAGCATGCTTTCTTCTGTCCGAGAAAACAAAGTCTGAAAACACACAGAGGGGCACAACATGGAGGAGGACGTCCATTTGACCTGCAAGGCGTATTTTAGAAACATGCCTGCTGAAGGAGACAGTACTTACAACGAGAATGCAAATCTACAGGAGCACCACTCATTGCTCTTTGCTAAATTTATTTACATACGGTAGTCATGTTATCAAAGCGAATAGCATGGCTAAGTAATTAGGTAAAATTCACTAGTGTCCCCTAACATCACATCAAGCACTGATGATCAGAGAAGTGCTAACCATCTGTGAGTGTGTTATTGTTTAGCTCATCCTACGTCTGTAGCCGTTTCCTTTTCACCATTGTGCGTATATAATCCACCTGCTGGCTCTGTGGTGTTCCCAGTTTGAACTAACTGAATCTCAGTTTAGTACCATTCTCAGTTAATGTATGATAAAACTGCAATTGTAATGTCGTGACACTGCAACATTTTTGAAGAAGGTTATATTGTTGGATCTTCATACTGGCGTATGCCTTGTAAAAGTAAACTAAATGTAAACAAGTATCTGAACTCTTGCCTGCCAACCAACAAAGCTTTCAACAGCCTGGTCTGGAGGACAGCAATAGTAAAACATTTCGTGACTTGCGTTCATGTTATAGAATACTTTTAAACTCTTTGCTGTCACTCAGATTTATGTTAAATATATATTTTTTCAATCTAAGTTCAGCTTCAAGCAGCATCAGAAACTGTAATTTTCTTTCTCATTGTCACACAAAGCCCTCTCAGACTTCCACCTGCACAGGATGGGTGCAACAGCTGTCTACCCACACCTTGGTTTTACTATGGTTTTCTTCACACTGCCTCACTCACCAGCCTGATTTGATGAGCCCTTTGGTTCTTTACAGCAGCGGAGTGCACTGTAAATGGTTTTATCAATACTGGCAGCTGCATGTGACATTCCAGCTATCGGCAAATCAAACACTGTGGAGGGTGAGGCCATGCTCAGGTCCAACGCTTCCTTCTCTATCTGCATCCTTCGACAAAGCTAATTAGGCTTAATGCCTAACTATGTGGTTTAAGAACTGAACTTTGTTTACAGGAATCAGAAAGTCACGCCAGGGGAAATTTTTAAGGTTTAGGAGAATGAGACCTCCAGTTGAAGACATGCTTTTAGATGCCTGTCCAAGTCAAATGACCCTCAGTCATTTTCTCTTCTCCTCTTCTCTTGTCTTTCTTCTGCTCATTCCACAGCTATTAACTAGAAGTATATGATAAGCATATGTGTGCTCCATTGTTCTTGTAGTTTGCAGTTTGCCCCCTATTTTTTTCCTTTCTAGATGTTTGCAGGCCAGAGCTTCCAGAGCAGCATGCTCATCTGCAAGTCCTACCCTCCAGCCATTCCAGTGTTTGCCTCAATTTGTCCATACAGACCAGGGGTGGGCAGTCCTGGTTCTCAAGGGCCTGCATTTCCTGTCCTGCATGTTTTAGATGTTTTTCCTGCTTTAAAACACCTGATTCTAATTAAAGGTCACCATCACTATATCATCAAGGTCTGCAGAAGTCTGTGAATGACAGTCATTTGTGTGTTGGAGCAGGGAAAAATCTCCTGACATCCTGACCTGCAGTCCCACCCTCTGGCCACCTCAGCATCTGCTTTTTATGGAATTGTATTTGCAAAACATCAATTAACCACATATCAGTCATATGTACATAGAATCCTTAGTTCTTCAGCTAATGGATAATAAATGCTGACATATCTCGTC
Organism: Zenarchopterus dispar; assembly: GCA_028564865.1. Taxonomy (NCBI): domain Eukaryota; kingdom Metazoa; phylum Chordata; class Actinopteri; order Beloniformes; family Zenarchopteridae; genus Zenarchopterus; species Zenarchopterus dispar. The sequence goes on along the minus strand of JAOWBL010041784.1, from coordinate 8,121 downwards.
TTCTGTACCGTTGTTGTCTGGACTTCAGCAGAAGGGTGTTCTCCCCCCTCATGGCCAGGTCCTGCTCAAGGTTTCTTTCCTTCTAAAGGGGAGTTTTTCTTGCCACTGTTTGTCTTAAGGCTTTTCTCCTCCTCTGGGCGTTTTTACCTGCCGTTGTTTGTGTAATAATTGCTTGGGGGTCATGTTCTGGGTCCCTGGAAAGCGCCTAGAGACAACTTGTATCATAATAAAAAATAAAATTGAATTGAATTGAGTTGAACCTTAAATTTATAAATACTACAGACCACTGACAAGAATAGCTTGCAATTCCCAATAGGATTGATGACGTAGTTTGTAACATGTGAGTGCCTCTAGAGGGAGTGTAGCAGTCAGTTCTTTGACAATGGAGGAAAGGAGAGGTCATTAGCAAATGAATTTCCTGTAGACACATGCCTGGTGTTTGCTAAAATGCATCACAGAGCAATGCTGAAAAGCCAGGAAGCTTGACTATGACACTTTCAAACCTGGAAACTCCAACTGTCAGCCCAAAAATAGTAAGAGTAGTAAAATTTACATGCAGATAAAGAACATTTCCACAGCCAGGTTTAGGCAAAATGGAACATAAAGAAACTACTTTTTCAGAGATAGTATATACAACATCAATGGCTTAAGTACTCTTTTACAGTGACGGAGATTATAATAGTGAATCATGAGGCGACAGAGAAAATCACCACAAAATTGGGTAGTAGATCCACTGGCATTTAAGGTTTTTTTACTAAAACATGATTGATGAACTCAAGAGTATACCTGGATGGAATTACTTTATTTTCTTTTTTTTTTTAATCAGTTGTACAAGAGGACAATTTTTGGCTCAAATTAATATTTTGACAATGCTAAACACAGGATTGAGTTCTTAATATTTGCAAATAGCTGTTTGTACCTCCATGTGCCAGTTATAAATGTTTAAAACATGCTATAAGTTTTGATGTAATTATATCAAATTAAATACGAGAAGAGCTAGTTGATGTCGTGTTATCAGTCATTCAACAGCTATTTATTGACCACTTACTAATTTTCACAGAAGTGTTTTTGTAAACAAAACACTTCTTTCTAACCACAAAAGTGAAGTGTGGTGTCTTGCAAACTATCTTTACATTATGTTTACAAAAACTGCAGTAAACCTGTGTATTCAGAACAAGATCATCTTCACCGAGAGCAGCCCACCAGCTTGTTTCATTCCTGTGTCTCTCACAATGTGTTGAACCAACACACATATTTTAATCAATGCAGCAGTCTGAGCATGCATGTGTCACTTATGCCACACAGCAATGAAGTTCAAATACATTTGATGCACTGAAGGTTTTTTTTTAAGACTCTTACTTTTTCCTGTGCTTCACGAGTATAAATTGAACAAGGGTGTTTTGTTTCCTTAGGATTTTTAAAGCTCAAGTGACGTAAAAGTCAATACAGTACCTGAACCACCGTATATGACACAGTTCTCTGTGGTAATAACCAGACACCCTCTACTGGCTTCAGCCTGTTCAGATACTTAGTTTTATACAATCAGCTTACAATAAGTTTTTATCTTATCTTCATTTCCAGAGAAAACTTTAAAAATCATTCTAGAATGATGTTGGCAAAGAAATAAAGCATTTCATGCATTTTGCGGCTCTATCCTGTTTACTGTTTTCCAGTTGCCTGCTCAACTGTATGTGTGGGTCAGCACAGGAGGAACTATGGTTCAAACCCATCCGTTTTTATTCTGTGAAGCTTTATCGCACAGATCTGTCTGTCATCAAGTGACAGGCTGCAGAGAACACTGTTAGCATGTGTGTTCGCATAATGCGATTCCTCCACAGCCTCCGCCCACATGAACGTACTCCTTCTCATGGCAGGGAGCTGGTGGTTTCATGTGCTGGGGGGATGCAGGCTTTTATTGCATAAGCAGACAAAACAGTGAGAGATGGAAAGGAAGGGGGAGGGAAAGGAAAGAGCACAATAATGTGAGAGAGAGATAGTGAAAGCACCAAAGAGCTTAACGATGTGACAAGTGGAAGAGAGAGGGCATCGTGTGTGCGTGTGTGTGTGTGTGTGTGTGCATGTGTTCGCATGTTTTCAGGTCAAACCAAAGAGAGTTTTGAGCTAATTTTGTTTTCCTTTAAAATAATCAAATAATGAAAGTCAGTCCAAAATATCCTTATGATTAGATCACAAATGCAGTTCCACTTGTCTACAACTTCTGTAGTCAATCTTGTACACCAAAGGAGATAGAAAGTAATAACTAATAGACTTTTCTGTGATCATGTTTATTGTTTAATGAGAATCTGACGCTATCCTGCTCTAAACTTTACTCAAATTAATGACCAAACAAGGGAACTGGCACCACTGACAAGAAAATGATCATCAGTACATCTATTCATGCTGTTTGACTTTTTACTTGCCCCTTTACTTCAAATACTGTAGAAATAAGCCTTTTCAAGCTTGAACACAGGAGGGTTTAAGGTACATTTAAACATAAGAACAAAGGGGAGAATAGGTCAGTCTTCCACTAGGTGTTTAAAGCAGCCATAGATCATACCACGCTCATAAAGTTTCAATCCTCTGACAACACTTAGCTGCCAAGTGAAGATAATTATCTCAAGTCAAACTATTGTTTGCCCTTAAAAGTTAATTTGTAGTTTTATTGCGTAAAACCTTTAGAGGCTATCTTCACTATTTAATACCTAAATGATAATGATTATAGAAAAGCAGAAGGCAATTTAAGCTTAAACCTGAGGCGGTGTAGTGGTAGGAAATACATCCTGGGTCAAACCTCAGTTTAATTTGGGGCCGAAAATTAACTACCTACCGTATCACTTGTGGGTAGTTTGTGCTTCAGGAAACAGTGTAGGGGGATAAATTTGCCATGCAGGAGGGATCAGATTGGTATCAGGGTTCTTCCTGCCTGCTGTAGTCAGAGGGTATTAGACATCAAAGAGGTCTCTGCCCCAAGGGCTGCTGGGTGACCTGGAGGGCCACTGTGTGTGGCCAGTCTTTGTTCAGACTTCTCAGAGTCAGTCAGACCTGTGCAGTCATCACACCACCAGTTTAAAGAACAAATGTTAAAAATCTTTTGTTTCAAGTGAGCACTATGATGTACACGCCATCAAAAAGTGGATCCAAGAATAATCATAAGTTATCATGGCATCATTTTGTCATTCCAGGAGCGTATGACGAAGTTTTTCCTGATGCCACACTATCAGAATCCAGCATTCTTGTGAATGAGATTAAAAAAAAGAGGAAGAAGAAAAATACTTTGTAATAGGAGCACAATCACACTGGTTGGTAAAGAAGAGGAGAAGGCAGCTTTCAGTTGGCCGAAAGTTTTTAGCTATAGGTATTTTGATTCGTCATGTCAACAGGGGGAGGGACAACCTTCTTCAGAGCTGTTGCCATGAAACAGAAGAATGACTTAAAGTCAGTGGAGGAAGGGCTCAAGTACCCCTCAGTTACTCAGCAAAATGTCTTGTTTTATTCCAGATTCTTTTTCTCATTCATATTTAAGTTCTACTTTGAAGGTCTCTTATTTTATTGCTATGAAACACATATTTTTAAACACACCACAATATTTGTTGCCACTGTAAACTATCCCACATTATCAAATTTCTGAGGCCAGTTATTAATCTTCCACTAATCTCAGGTTTTAAAGTTTGATAACTATTCTCACTGTCCAAATGTTGAAAGATTCCCGGGTAAAGCACCCATTGTCACCACATGGCCAAACTGTAAAACTGTTTGAATTAAGTTAACATATTGAAAAACAATAGTTGCAATGTCTCTGACAAATTCAGATGTTGGACGCCTTCTCTTCTCATCTAACTTAATTCTGCACAACTCCTCCACCCCTGATAACTATTATCAGGGGTGGAGTCAGAGGGAGTTGGTTCTCAAACGAAAACTCCTTCAGTCAATCTTCTCCCTCCAACAACATCAGAAAGAAAGTCCTTGTACATAGTGCTCATAACAAGTTAAAAAGAAAGCAAAACCATGCAGACACAATGTTTAGAAGGGAGATTTCTAATATGGCAACCACATGTTTATGTTCAGCTATGTGAAAACTGCTACGTAAAATGCTAACTCCACCCACTCAAAGAAAGAAACAAAGGCATTAATATGACTCTTTTAAATTAATATCTGTTTGAAGGCAGCTAAGCAATGTTGAATGTATGTTTTAAATTACAACAAAATATGCATATCTTTGATATGTTACAAAAATAGAAATACATCTTTATTAGACTCCATCAAAATGACCTAAAATGCCTCAAAAAACTGAATTACATTGTCTTAAATAATATTATTACTGAATTGTTTAGCTCCTGTTTTCTACATGCCTAACAAAAGCATATTGTAAGGGAGAAATGTAATCCTGTCAGTCATGGAAATGTCCATGCAAGGGACACCATCACATCATCATGATCAAAATCAACATATGGCTTACAAAATGAAGGATTGACAACAAGAATAGCATTCACTTTAGAGGGAGGGTAAGCAATTTATGTATGACACAATCATCTCTGTTTATATTTGAAGTAAAACATATATAGCAGAAGCCAGTTCCATCCTTTCCATCCTTCCAGTATTCCCTGAGAAAACACAGCATGAAGTCTCCGAAGCCCCTACCCCAACCCGTTCAAGTGCGCAAGCATGAACCCTATCCCTGTCCGTGGAGCAATGTTGATTATGATTGGTTTTTTTGTTTGTTTGTTTTTCCAAGTCTACACAGTGACTCATATGGCTGTGTATGAGGATTTTTTTTTTATTATTATACAGTGTACTCAAAAGCTACTGTGTGACAAAAACAGTTTTGAAATTTAGAAACTGTGTTGAATGTCTTATACTACTTTTACTTTTTCGACACATTGCATGAAATAGCAACATTGCCCATTCCCCAATTTTTAAAAGAGTCCTTAAGAGACAAACTACAACATTTATTCTACCAAAGTACTTTCCTAAGCGTGACAAACTGATATAGCTTCATTCAAGCTTTTTTTTTTTTTTTTTTTTTTTGGGACTAACATCCTAACTTTCATTGGACAAAATTCAGCTAAGACGCTCTCACTTGCACAATTTCATAAAACAAAACACATTTGGAAGAAGTGCTCTCCTGCATGACAGAGGCAGCTGATTCCCACAGGCCTCAGTAAAATCCACGGTGTGCTGGGGGATCCCCTGTCCATGAAGACATGTGTGGTCCCCTCTTCATCCTCTTCTCCCTCCCCCTCAACGGTTCTGTTTCACGGGCTGAGGCTCCCCTCCAACAATCAGGGCCTTCATGGGGGCCATAATGACAAAATGAAAGCCAGTTGTGTGTCTGTGGTGATTTTAATGACTTTCAGAGCTGCTGTGGAAATCCTGGGCTCAGTCCAAATGCACAGCGGCTGCTGCAGAAAGACTTAAAAAAAAACAACTTATGGGAGGTTTGTACAGAGGTTGTTGCTGCAGGGTATTCTGGATTTGTGAACGTTGTCACTAATGATGACTGCACTGACTGTGTGGAATGAGACTCAAACACTACAAATGGGGACAATGCAATAAAATGAGATTCAACTAAAATTTTACATTTTCAGTAATCAGTCATTTCAATTACTGTTCATTTGTTTGTTTTCTGCAGGTAAAATTTATTTCACTTTTATGGATGGCACAATTGTTTGTATTCAATAAGACATGAAGGCCAGGGAAAACAAGGTAATTTTATTTGCATAGCACATTTCGTTCACAAAGGGAACTGAAAGTACTTTACAGAGATATTGACATGAAAGATGAAAAAGAAGTTATATAAATAAAATACATAATTGAAAATAAAATACATTATGTGACACTCAGTAGACTGGACCCACAAAAGACAGACTCAGAACTAAGATAAAAGGATCTTTTATTGTGGCTGAAGAGAAATAGAGACTTCCTGGTGGGAACAGGAAAAACTGGGGAAATCCAAAATACTGTCCAAGTTTGTTAACCAGAAGAGCATAATCTGTGCAGAGGTGTCCAGGGGGATATTGGCAGATTTGTAGTCAGGAAGCTCCGGGGTAAATCGAAAATCAATTGTCAAATGCCAGGCTGAGTCCAATAATCAGAAAAGATGTCATAATCCATGTAGAGGTACCCAAAGGGTTAAGCAGAAAGGAGGCATATGAGCAGGGTTTGCCCTGGAAGCTTCCTATTTTCCATGCAGTTCCTGAGTAGCTAACCAGACATGGTTTCAAATCTGATAGACTGGGGTTTCCAACCGACGACGATGCTTGGCAGACTTGATGTACCTTTGGAAGGTCTTCCGGAAGGTGTGCTAGGCTTTGAACCACATACTATGACAATCTGATGATGGACAGCATGAGCAGAAGGAACACACACCTCCCTCTCATATGGCATGAAGACTGGGAGCTTGAACCCAAACACCACCTGAAAAGGAGAGAGTCTAGTGGCAGAGGAAACCAATGAGTTATGAGTGTGTTCAACCCAAGGCAGATTCTCAGCCCAGGAAGACAGGTTCTTTGAGCAGAGGCAATGGAAACCAGTCTTCAACACCTGGTTTAAACTCTCCAATTGTCCGTCACATTGTGGGTGAAAACCAGAGGAAAGGCCAATCTGGACTCCCAGGAGGTGACAGAACCCGGACCAAAATCAAGATGTAAACTGAGGACCAACCTCTGAAACGATGTCCTGACGTAGGCCATAAAGCCTGAAAACATGAACAGCCAGGAGACCTGTCATCTCTCTGGCCAATGGCAGTTTCAGGAGCATGGCAAAGTGAGCCATTTTAAAAAATCTGTCCATGATGGTAAGTACCACTGTCTTGCCCTCAGATGGTAGAAGACCCTTAACAAAGTCCATAGGTATAAAAGACATGAGGCACAAAGTTAAAATGTGGCACCACAGAAGTTTAGCTTAGAGAATGGGATTTATGCTTGTAGGATTGAAGGCCAGTTTATGATTATTCAGTGGTAGTTAGAGGACTGGACTCACTGGATGCTTGTGCAGTTATTTTGTACAAAGTCACTTAGTTGAGCATTCACCTCCATTTTTTACATGTTTGCTGTAAAACCTTCACCAGGCATACCTAAGATTAACAAATGTGCAGCTGTGACTACTGGGTTGACATTCTCCCTCCTCAATATCGCACTGACTAATGTGCCACTTCAAACATGAGCTTTCTGTTTTACTTTTTGTTGCCAGTGGACTGGAGGATGAACATGTTGTCTCGAAGAAAATTAAGTCTGATATGTGTACCTGGTCTTCATCAATTGTGCTGCAGGTGTTTACCTGACTTGCATAGCACGATGGCATGACCTTATGAATTACATTTCTTTTAGAAGATGTTAACATATTACTGTTGCTTCACAGCAAAAAGATTCTGGGTTCCAATCCTGGGGACTTTCAAATGGAAATTTTGCTAGTTCTCCATATATATAAAGCATAATGAAACAAGATGACAACCCTTCCCCTAGTGGCTGTGGCTGTGCAAAAGCCCAGATAAAAAGAAAGAACATTTTGAAATGAAAAAGAAAGTTTATAACTGTGTGAACTGTGTACAAATATTTCTATGGTTGCCGTGATGATTATTACTCCACTCGCTTTATATAGATGGTGAAACTTCATTCCACCTGTGCAGAGTATCTAAAGGCTAAGTTCTGCTGTGTTGATTGTTACTAGAGATTACTATTTTACATGTTCTGTAGGTTTCAGCATATAAGTGTTGTGTGTCTGTTACTTTTAAAGTGCCAGACAGACGAATTGCTGCTGAAACACGACTCTTGAATTCCTGCAAGCTTACTTATCTCTCAGTCATGGTAGAGACAGAGCAGCAAAATGTAGGAGAGGAAGGGTTCAGAGTGTGGGGTTGGGTAGCTTGGGCAGCTTGACCAATCAGATCAAATATCAAACAGAGCAAATCCGTCTCTTTTCTCTAAGCCGTCTGGAATGAGTGAAGTGAGGTGGATTTTCAGAAAAGTTCAGGGTGGGAGGTCAGCAGTTGTTGAATGAACACATGGTAATGTTTGGCTCATTCAGCTATATCCAAAAATTTTGGAACCTGGAAAAGTATTCACTGGCAGTTTACCCTAGTATGAAGACTAGACAATGCATTTTCTTAGAACCTTCATAATTCTA
>JAOWBL010041726.1:10020-26446 GCA_028564865.1 Zenarchopterus dispar | reverse complement strand
GGATGGATGGGTGGATGGATGGACTTCACTGTAAATAAAAGAGACGTTCTGGACGAATGAGGTTTGTAAACTCTGAACGAGTCCAGCAGAAGAGACGAAGTGAAGAACTGGAAGTGAAGTAGCAAGAGGACCAATCAGAGCCCTCGTCTGCGTCAAGGTGGACGTCAAGGTCTCCAGAGGGGGGCGGACCTCTGATACAACTCGTGCTGCAGTTTTTACCCTTTATCTATCTATCTATCTATCTAAATTAGTCTTTCATCTCCAGTTTCAACCATTTGATTCATGTATGTTTGTCTCCTGAGGGACACAAAGATAATCACCAGTGGACTGATGTTTCCACGGATCGTGGATGTGATGCTACATGGTCAGGCCCTGTTATCCTGGTACCAGTCTCTCTTTCACCTTCAGGCTGATCTGTTTCCTCCAGAAATAAATAAATAAAAGCAGGGATCGTTCTGGCGGGAAACTCTCGGGAGTCCAGCTCATCTGCTTCACAGCTCGATGAGAAAGAAGCTCCAAGGACGAGCAGAGCCGGTGACCTTGTTGGGGCGACAATAAAAAAACAATCCCACGTGTGGCGGCGGCGGCGGCCATGACTATCGGAGGACGAGAGAGAAATACTGGAGATGTGTCGCTCGCACTCATTTACATCCAGCCTCAGCGGTACCGGTCCTGGAGGAGGACAAAACCCGCCACCGTCAACAGGAAAATCAGTTCTCTTTTTCATTTACATACCGAAATAATTTATTAATTCAAAAATACTTCATTATTCCTCAAAGGGAAATTAATTACTAAGAAAAAGTGCCCGGACGATGAAAAGCCAAATGAGGGATGTAACGGTTCAGCTTCGGGAATCAATAAAGTTAACAGTTTTGATTGGACTCTAATTTTTGTAACTTAAATTTATTTGTCATTACTTCCTTGATATTCCTTTCTTCTTCCATTTTCCCTTTTGTTAATTTTCATATTTTCCTCTTATTTCCTTACTTCCCAAGTTCCTTCTATACTTCCTTCCTTCCTTCCTTATTCCATTCATTTCCTCTCATGTTTTTCCTTATTTCCTTCTTCCCTTCCTTAATTCCTTCCTTCCCACTTCCCTCTATCTTCCTCCTTTCTTAATTTACTTTTCCTTCCTTCCTTCTTTATTTCCAATTTCTTTCCTTTCTAATTACTTCCTTTCTTTCTTCCTTATTCCATTCATTTTTCCTTATTTCCTTCCTTCTTCCCTTCCTCAATTCTTCCCTTCCCACTTCCCTCTATCCTCCTCCCTTCATTTACTTTTCCTTCCTCCCTTTCTTCCTTCTTTATTTGCTATTTTTCCTTTCTAATTACTTCCTTCCTTATTCCATTCATTTCCTCTCATGTTTTTCCTTATTTCCTTCCTTCTTCCCTTCCTCAATTCTTCCCTTCCCACCTCTCTATCCTCCTCCCTTCTTCATTTACTTTTCCTTCCTTCCTCCCTTCTTTATTTCCTATTTCTTTCCTTTCTAATTACTTCCTTATTTATTTTGAAAGGCTACTCTTCTATTGTGACCTTATTTTTTATTTTATATTTTTATTGTCATGTGTCAGTGATACTCTTCAGGCTTGTTTTATTTTTCTCAACTCAACACGGTTTGAAAAACAATAAAAATAAAACTCAAAACCAAACCTGACTGTTGCTGGTTCTCAGCCCTCCCGGTGATGGGAACTCCAGCTGGATTTGTCTTCTTTGTCCTTGAAGACATTTTCACATTTCACCCCCAAAGTTTCTTTAGTTTACATCTTTAAGAACCAAAGAAGTAAACCCTACTTTGTTAAGGATTTATGAACCAGAACTTCCTGTTCATGGACCTCGTTTCAGTCACACAGTTAACGGAGTAACATTAAAAATATCCTAAATTATTCTTTTTCCAGAACTTCTTTGTTTGTTTCTGTTGGTTCTCTGGAGTCCAACCAAAACATCTACGTTAAGATCCTGAAAAGTCCCGAGATCTTGGACCAGGATGGGAGGTTACGGGTTACACCTTCACGTGTAGAAATCGGAGCTTTACCGGGACCTTTTATGGTTCTGAAACCCGACACCAAAGTCCAGTCTCATCTGCGTTTTATTGACGGTTAATAGCGTTTTTATGGATCACATGTACTACCGGGTCCAGTTCTGATCGCCTTGTAAAAGACCGGTGACATAATGAAGACATTAACGGGGAAGCCAGTAACGGTTCGTCGTCATGGTTACCGCCATATTCTCCTTCGGTTATCTAACATCCTCGTGTAAATAAACCCGCGGGGCTGTACACCGACAGGTGTTCTGGTCGGACTGAACCGAAGGTTTGATTTACAGAACGTGTTTCCATTAGGCCCGTTGTGCTTTTGTTGTTTTTATTTGATTAAAAACGCCCGACGGGCCCGGACCAGGAGTGAAATACGACTCTGAGCTTCTCCTGGTCCTCGCGTCAGGCTTTCTTTTAAATTTATTTATTTTTTAATGCCAGAAGCAGCACGACCAGCACCAGTGGGGGGTGTGGGGGTTGAGTGGGTGGGTTCTGCAGAAGTATTTAAGAAGATATCCAGTCAGAGGGATGCTGGGATATTCTGATCCCACAGAAAAGTTGTTGAAAGTTTCTTTGTGAACTCCTGAAATTGTTCCTTTCAAACCTGGAAGTTTGACCATTTTATTTTTCCACTCTTCGTACTTTTTTCCAGCAGCCCTGAAAGTTTTTAACACCAGGCCTTTAATCGACTACACTTCTGACTTAGACGAAGAAAAGATCAAGATTTTTTATGGTCAATCAATGAAAAGAACAGAAAAAATCTTTTTAAATTTTTTATCTAACTGATGTATCATTTATACAAGAATATTTTTAATGTAATGATGCCTGAGAGGTCAAATTTCACAGCGCAGGTTTCCACTCTGAATCCTTTAAAGACATTCATGTGGTACTGAAATTCACCTTTTATATCTGGAAAATACTTGACATGACTAAATATTTATTTATTGATTTATTGTCCAGCTTCTGTCTTCACCATAAGTTTAATAAGTTTTGTTTTAAAAGCTGCCGTTTCTTCACAAACGTGGAGCTCTCGGTTTTCTTCCACTGAATTATCTTTAATTAAAACTCATTTTAGTTTCTGAGGTGCTGATAAGATAAACATGTATAGATATAAAAAAATACATATATATAGGATTATAGAATCATATCAACAGTGCCATACAGAACAAAAAGTCTTTATTCTTTCTTTAAAGTAATTAGATTTAGGGAAAAAAATTAGTAATGAAAAAGAGGACAAACATAAAAAACAAGGCGTGAAACAAACACTAAGTGAACTTTACCTGCAATTCTATTTCATTTCAGTTAGTTTTGCTTTGTAAATTTGTTTACTAAAAACCTTTGGTTTTTATTTTAGTTAACTGGATTATTTTTTCACTGTTAGTTTCAGTTTTAGTCTTAGTTAAACATAACAACTCTGGGCCCAGCGGAGCTTGGCTAGTCCTCGTTTCAGCTCTGGTAGCACCCATTTATGATATTTTTGTTTGGAAAAGTTTAAACAGCATTAATGTGAAGTAATATTAATTAGCATCATAGGTAAGTTAGTCAAGCTAAAATGGTGAGCTGTGATTGACATGAAGTGGGCGTGTTCCAGCAGGCTTCGCAGATCTCTTTGCTCCGCCCACATGGTGCCAAAAAGTGGGGAAAGAAGGAGAAAACCTAAGGATGACATCACGGAGGACTTATCCAGTTCTTCTTATATAACCCCCCCCCAAAAAAGTAAAGAATAAGTACAATAATTTATTCAACCTTTAAGTCTAATTGTCTTTGATTTCTAGTAATCATGAACATCGAAGAAACGCTGGCAACTGATTTGTTGGTTTTGTAAAAACTTGTTGACCCAATCAGTTCTGCCGCCATCTTGGTTGTTAGAGACCGGACTGACGGGAACTAGACCAGCCCCAAGTCAGACCAGACTGACCTGCCCCATTAGAGACCGGACTGACGGGAACTAGACCAGCCCCAAGTCAGACCGGACTGACCTGCCCCATGAGAGACCGGACTGACCGGAGTCCCTAAAACCAGCTGCTGCTGTGTGGAGAGCTGTACATTCAAGGTCGAAAAGGAAACCAAATTTATGTGGTAGTTTAACTATTTTTGTTGAAAAATAGTTTGTCAGTCAGTAGAAAACTGTCTTGTGTTTCTCTCCGTCACATTTTGTACTCGTTTCAGGTAGATTAAAGGTTATTCATTGTTGAATTTGGCTTGTACTCACATTTTACACCATGTCCCACATTTTCGGAAACATTTTTGGCTGCTGTACTTCGGCATTATTTCAAAGAGACACAGTTGAAGGGTTAAGCCGGTTCTGTACTGAATTTTAAAATCCCCATGTTGGATGGGAAAACTACAACAACAGAAAGCGTTTTTAGCCATTATCACAACAGTACCAGCTGGCTCAGTGGCCTAGTTTCCAATGAGCTGATTCTGGAGGAGAGACACGCTCATCGCGCTGCCTTCACTTCCCTTTTGTTTTTTGGGAGGTTAAAGGGAGTCTCAGGTGGCGGGGCGTGCAGAAATTACACAGTAGATAGAAATGTAACAGGAAAGCAAGAACCGTCATGGAGCTGGGTGGAAAACCCCCCGACAGGAAGAGAGCAAAACCACAACAAATATACAGCAACCATACCTCAGAGAGCCTCATCTTAAAACCTAAACTCACATCAAACGCTGAAATGCTTTACAAATGGTATGAAGTTAATATATTCCTTTTTTTCTTGTCAGCTTCATTTCTCAACATACATCCATTTTTTTTCAGACCTATTACATGTTAGAGATAAAGTTTAAACCATTCTGTAATTTTGATATTCCTTCTCAACTCTTAATAGGTGTTTGCTGTATTCAGGATAAACACAAGTAATAAAAATGTATATAATAGCTTCACAAACATTGAAGATTAAGTTCCACTTTGAAAAAATATTTGCAGAGTGTGTCTGGCAGTAAAAATGGAATAAAAATAATGTTCAAAGAAAAACAAGTTGACACAATTTCCTGAGCTCTTGAAACAATAATGTTTAACATGAAGACAAAAATTCAATTCATACGCTAGTCTCCAATCAAAACGAAGCAGTACAGTTGAACAGTGGCTTGATTTGTCCTCGCGTAAGAAACAAGGAAATGCACAATCTCTCCTCCGCGATTCAACGTGAAATTTGTTGTGAATCAAAACCCAAATTCTGTAATCAAGAAATCAAAATCTCTGAGAATGATAGTTTTTCTGTTTTCTTTTCTCGCCATCATTTCTAAAACCTGACAATCATCTAAAACCTTCTTGACAATCTATCATGAAATGATTGCAGCAGGACCCAAATACAGGATATGAGGAGAATAAGAATGCAAGCAAAAGTCCTTTAATCAAGCAAAAGAGCTACACAAACAGGAATCCAACAAAAACTCAAAACACCTTCACTATGGAAAAAAAAAATCACAGCCAGAGAGGAAAGGAAAGACAAGACCATATATACTAACAGGACTAACGAGACACAGGTGCAGACAATCAAGACTTCAAATGAAGGAAGTCAAATTATAACCAAACAGAAGGATACAGACTTTCAAAATAAAACAGGAACTATGATGTACTTTGCATTTCGGTTAGAAAGGCGTTCATAGGAACGATGTAAGGGCCCCCCAAGAACAACTTAATGTGTTCTTGTGTCATACTTACACAAACATAGTGCGTTGTTCTCTTAGGTTGTTCCTCAGGTGTTTGTTGGACCTTCGACGCGGCTTCTTGTGGCTTGTTTGTAGAAAATCTTGGACATGACCATCGACCTGGCCGTGAACTCATGAACAGGCTATGAACTCTGGATTCTTATAAGGCTGCCTTAAGGAGGCCTTAGGAAATGGTCCATAAATCGTTGGTAGACTGTTAGCAGCCATTCATATGGGTCATGTGACCAAGGCTTAAAGCACCACAAAAGACTACTTCGTCTCAAAATATCTGTTTCAGGTTTATTCGAGGGACTATTTGTTTACTTTTAGGAAGCGTCTTTAAGGTGTTGTGATGTTGTTTTCCTGCTAATAGGAAAAAAACAGCTGAAGTAACTTTATTTTTCCACCCTGGTTGTCTCTTTCCCATCACCTAAATCAACAACAATGAAACTCGCCCACAGAGCTCCAGTGGGAGCTGAGACAATGACAAAGAAGCAAATGAGGAAAAAAAAGAAACTAAAGAGTAAACTTGGACGACATTTTAAGTGACTTAACTATTGAGCTAAAAATCACGACAATTCCTTTGTGCTGCTTTCGTGGTACCTTCAGTAATTAAACTGAAGCTCAGAACAGAACTGATGGCACAGCATTAAAAGTTCTTGGAGAAAGGTAACCGGGTCACGATTGATTTTAAAGTGAGTAAAAATGAACACAGAAAAGGCCGTTCAAACGTGGACAAACCTTCGCCGTTTGGCTGAGATAATCAGGAAGCTGTCTCCACCTCTGCAGCTCAGATTTCCTAACTTTCTTTCCCAGCTCATCAGTTTTCTACTTGAACATCATTTCCTCTGCTTTTAAGTTCCCCAGTGGAGTGGATGAGGAGAAGTGTTGTGAGAAGATGCAACCCATCTAATTGACAGACATGTCACCATCTCTTTATGCGATAGCAGTGGCAGCAGCCCACACTTTACTACTTCCCACTAGCAGAAATGAAGCTGTCAGCACATTAAACCACAAAAGCCCTGAAGTCTTTGTTGAGTTGGAGCCAAGTGAGACCTAGAATTAAAGCAAATATTGCATAGAAGGGGGTTGGGATTTTTATATATATATATATATATATATACACACACACTGTAAATAAAAATAGTTGTCAGCGGCTGCAGTGTTTCTGGCGCTACCAAGGACTTGTAAAAACACAAGTTTATCCCCAAATCAGAAGAAGCTGCAACCACATATTTTATTTTCAAACAGTATGAACCATGATGTTTTTTTCCCCATTTATTGACTTCTGCCTATTCAGGTTCAGGTCGCAGAAGCAGCAGCAGAAAAGCCCAGATTTCCTTCTCCGAACCTCCTCCAGCTCTCCTGGGGAACACTGAGGCACTTCCATCGTATTTAACTCCAAGGTTCTCCCAAAGGGTGATAAAGGGGAACCCTGACGGAGATCAGGCCAGGTAGTCCCCCTACCTGGATGAGGGACCGGCTCTGAGTTGTACAGTCGTGGGGGATCTGGGCTTTAATATTTCCTTTTTAAGTAATGATGCATATAGGAAGACAGATTTAAATAAATAAATAAATAAGGAAATAGGCAAAAATGTGTGGACCGCCATTTTAATTGCAAAATTTAACTGAAAATTGCAGAAATGAACAAAACGGTCAAACAATCAAATATGACAAAAGAGAGGTCCTGTTCAGGTCAAACACCATTTTTTTGGCCTCCCTCCTGTTCAAAGTCACAACTTTGTTGTGGACAAAGTTCTTGATGTCCTTCCACGACCTCTGGTCCAGGGTGTCCCCCCCCCCCGGGACTCTACGCTCCTCAAACTTTCCCAGGTGCTTATGCACCGCACGCCTCTCCTGCCGTCCACAGACGCTTCACCTGTAGTTTTGCCGCCTCTACAAGGGACAAAGGTTGGCATCTTTCCACAACACAAGAGAGGGTCCGAACGGATGCATTACAATTCACCTTAAGTGATCATAAATTTCACTTGGAAGTACATGTTATAATCTCAGATCGTAACGCTCAACAGAACTTGAGTGGATTTCATTCCACACATTCACGATTTGAAACAGTCGATTGTAGCTGCTTATTTCCCCTTCATGCATGATTTTAACATCTGCTCCTGTTCTCCACCACGTCCTGCGTTCATCTCCCAGATTCTGACCTGTAAGAACATCAGTACATAGTGCTTAGAAAAACCCTGAAAATACAGTCTGGACTGAGACTGCCGTGTTTGTGGGTCTGCAGTACCAGACGAGGTTCCTGTGATGAAGACAGTGGTCCATGAAGAGCAGGAGCTTGTACGAATAACCCTTGTCTCTCATCTAAACTTCCTCCATTGAAACAAACACTCCATAGAGAGGTTGCTCATTTCCTACAACTTTGACCGTCAGTGATCCGAACCTCCAAGTAGATACCTGAACCCCAACAACACCAGTCAACCAATAATGCCCTTCAAAGCAGGTCAGATTTACCAGAACCCCTCACTAAGTGAGCCAAGGGTCCATGCCCTTCTTTTTTAAATTGACCAAAAAAACTCACCACAAATACTTGACTTGCCACCTTCACTGGAATCTTCATCACCACTGCAGGACTCAAGAACATCTCAGGTAGATGGATGGTCAGTACATCCACCTGAAAACAGAATTTCAATCAAAATGATTCGTACTAATTCACCTTTTCTTTTCAGAATTATGAAGTTGTAGAAATAGCTGTAAAATCAAATTTAATTACATTTTAGGCTGTTTTAACATACAAGTTATATGGAAGTCATTAAAAATGTTTGAAATGCAAATTAAAAAAAAAAAAAGTACACTCAACCAATTCATCCATCTTATGGCCCATTTTTCTCAAAGGGACACACTGATAAGTCGATGTAGGACTTTCACCTGTGACTGACCCAAATAGCAAGACACTATATATATATATATATATATATATACACATACACACACACACACACACATGTATACACACACACATACATACATTCATTCATTCATTAACTACTGAAAAATATTACTTAGTAAACAGGAGTTACAATAACATACAATTGACCTTAAACTCTGAAATAAAGTTTGCTGGCGGGTCCTACAATTAGTATGAACTTGAAAAGTAATAAGTAAATGTAATACCCTTTTGCAATGAAAATATAACAATTAGACACAGACTCAATGATATATAGTTTCAAAAATAATTTTAGTAATAAGAATAGTTAGAAAAAAATACATTTCATTTTTGTTTGTTTACAAAAAACAAAACAAATAAACTAGTTGAAGTTCCCTTTGCTTGTAACCTCTTGTTCTTTTATTTCAACCCTTAGTTCTGTTTTTTTTTTTAAACTTTTCGTTGCAGGCCTGGTGAGGCTCGGGTACATTGTGCCCTTTAAACCAAAAATAAATAAATCAATAAAAAATGGCGGCTTCACCTGCAGCCCAAGCGGAAATAAAAAGCACGTGCACCGTGTTTTTTCTTCTTTTTTAAGTACTCACAACCGGGTACCATTCAGAGTTGTTGGGCGGATGAGCGTCCACGTCTCCCACTCATGACTACTTCACACCAGCGCTCAGACTTGTTTGCGTACAAGTCTCTCTTTAGTATAAAGCTCAATTAAAATCAAATAAAAACGCCCTATACGTCACATACAGAGCGTAACACGAGGTTAGCTTTAGCTTTGGGGCTAGCTCACGCTTAGCTTCAAACAATCGGTACAAAACAGGTTGTTTTAAACAAAAAAAAATAGTACATTTCCAGTACTCACAATTTCCAACAAAACATCCAACCATGATCTGGCGGACTCTGCATCGATGTTACAGAATAGTTTTACATCGGGGACAAAACTATTGTCCGCTCTCGTCTTTGCTTGCAGCCAAGTGCCGTAAAACAGTGACGAGGACTCTAACGCGGTGACAAATGACCACGCCCACCTCCTCTGATTGGCCGATACAAGTGCACTATCCAATTGCATTACAGATATTGAAAGATTGACAGTTAAAAAAAGTTAGGTTGTGCACAGACCACGTTTTTCTTTGCATTGTTAACAAGCTTGCTTCAAAAAAAAAAAACATTAACGTTATAGATAAACTTGGCAAAAACCTTGTGGTTGGCTTATAACATTTTTAACTATTTATAAAGTCCTTTTTTTTAGACTGGGCTACATAAAAAATAAAAAATTACATGATAAATGCATAATTTAACCATAACACAAATACTGAGGTCCCTAAATACAGTTTTCATATAATATTCTGCATTTTTACAAGTCTGGCTCACAAGTTTTATATTTCACTGACCATGACATCTTACAATGTCAACAAATCACGACATGTGAGTCTTACAGCATCAACATTGTACTTGATTGGAGGACAGTTGGAGATGTGGTACAGAGTACACCTACCCAGGGTCATGCTCAGTTTTCCTGCTGTGTTGGACGTGCACGTGGAAGTGTCACTAACTTAGATGATGAAGCGTGATGAAGCCTCATCTTTAAACCCCTGAACCAGTCTGAGAGCAGCAGCCCTACAAAAGAAAGTTTATAACGTTATAAAGTTTATTAACGCTGAGGTCATTGGAGGAGGAAGAAGCTCAAGAGCAATTAAAAGCTATTTTATCGTCCTATCAATCATAAAATCGACCATAAACAGATTCTCTTGTGCATTTATCATTAACTGCATTTTTTCTCATGCCAAATCAAAGTTTTTAAGAAATACTTTAACATAACTTTTTCTTGTCTTCTCATCTGACCCCGAACAGGACAAAAGTGGACGGATGAGTGGGATTGTCCAGAAACTGTTGTTCGTTCAGCTCCACAGAGTAAAAGGAGAAGACTTCCCATCAGCCCGGTGGGAGGGGCGACGGATAGCCGGTTATCTGGTCTAGACAACGGCGAGAAAAGCAATCAGGCCGAGCTGACAACGAGGTGAAAGCTCAGTGACCACGCTGGAATGAGGCGAGGCGGCGCCACGCTGATCCTCAACGGCGAGGGTCTTGTGCAAATCCTGAAGATGTTTTCCTGCAGTCTCATCATGTATTAAACTGGGAATTGGCCTTCCCCTGAAAAGGCATTGTCCAGTCTCAGCTTAGCAACCGTTACTAGGCAAGATGGAGCTGTCAGACGGAGGATTTCCTCCAGTGATGAGTTTGGATCAGGTTTCTATAAGATTCCTGATTGTATAATAACCTTGATTAGTGCAGAAATCCTTCTCTTATATCTTCCTGAAAATGGAGAAGTTTATACTTGTGAAAGCTTCGTTATTTTCAGGTGTAGATACTAAGTTTACACAAGAGGACAGCGGCGTATCCTAAACTGGAAATATAGATGGAAATATGTGCAGTTCCTCAGATCACCACTAGGGGCTCGCTCTGAAAAAATAAAAAATAAAAAAGGTTTTGGTCTCTATAGTGACACTTCACAGCAATAACAGATGTACCAGGGGAGAAATTTTTAAATTTTCCAGTAGATAAAATTATATAAAAGTCACAAACATCTTAAAAACCTTATTTATATATAATTAGTGACGGTCTACGGCATTAAAGACCAACTCATCACTGTCGGTTCTTAACAAGCAGCATTAACATCTACGTTGTTCATTAAGAGCTAACAGAACATTATTATTATCATTATTAAACATAACATAGCCATTATTTATCAGACCACCAGAGCAGCCAGGTCCTCCTGTTCACCTCGGACACCTTTAAGACCTTTTCAAGTGGATTAAATTCACCATTAGCTAGCTGCTCGTTGCCGAGGCGACGACCCCAGCTTCCTGGAAACTTCTGCTGGTCCTCATTTCAGCTCTGCCAATACTTTTTATACACTTATATACATTAAAATATAGAATATATATATATATATATCCCTTGGATAAAGGTTTTACTAAATTGTGGTACTATCCATTAAAATATATGCAGACAAAAAAAAAAAAGAAAGAAAAGTCACCTGGTCTTGATGGACACCTGCAGCGCGAGCCGGCTGCCGAGGACACGGTCGGTCATATTTTTGCTTTTACGTGTCGTTCAGGCTTGGCCGGTCATGTGTTCGTGAGGCTCGCTGCCTTTTCATCCTCGCCCACAGTGAATCCCCATCCGACGGAGCTGAGTGGACCTCCTGAGATGATTGCCTGGGACCTTTCAATTTACCACTCTTCACACCTGATCCCAGGGAGGCGGTGGGACGGGGGTGCCCAGGGGAAGGAAAGTGGGGCATCACCAAGTGAGACGGCGTGTTGGTAAATTCAGTTTTAAACGCTTACGTGCACATAATGTAGCTCATTACAGCTCGGCGACTGTGAGCAGACTTATTAGAGGAAGGAGGAGAAGCTCCCAGAGGAACGCAGTGGGTTTGTTTGGTTTAACACATTTCTCTACTCTCTAACATGTTGGTGGCCGAGAAAGCTCAATACACCCAAGTTTTAGAAAAAACAGTTAAAAAAAACAAACAAGTAAAACAGATTCGTTCGTTTGGTGACATATCTGATGCAAAGATGTCATGGGTTTGGTTTTTGGTTTGTTCTTGTTTTAGTTTGAAAGTCTTTGTCCCTGTGTTTAGATATAGCTGGACTTCCTTTGCTCAGGTCCACCCTGATTGGTTACACCTGTGTCTCCTCAGTCCCAATTGTCTGCACCTGTGTCTCCTCAGTCCTGATTGTTTACACCTGTGTCTCCTCAGTCCTGATTGTTTACACCTGTGTCTCCTCAGTCCTGATTGTTTGCACCTGTGTCTCCTCAGTCCTGATTGTTTACACCTGTGTCTCGCCAGTCCTGATTGTTTACACCTGTGTCTCGCCAGTCCTGATTTTTTGCACCTGTGTCTCCTCAATCCTGATTGTTTACACCTGTGTCTCCTCAGTCCTGATTGTCTGCACCTGTGTCTCCTCAGTCCTGATTGTTTGCACCTGTGTCTCCTCAGTCCTGATTGTTTGCACCTGTGTCTCGTCAGTCCTGATTGTTTGCACCTGTGTCTCATCAGTCCTGATTGTTTGCACCTGTGTCTTGTCAGTCCTGATTATTTGCACCTGTGTCTCGTCAGTCCTGTCAGTATATCTTGCCTTGTCTTTCCCTTCCTCCTTGCTGGTTCGTACCATCTTTCTCTCTAGTTTTTTTTAATAGCATCCCTGTTTCCATGCCTCTTTTGTTTGCTTACAGGATTTTTGATTGTGCACTCCTGCTGTCCTCATCCCCTCTGTCTGGTTCCTGCCACAATCTCTTCTTCATAACAAAAGAAGAACATGATGCCTGAGATGTTTCCAGAGGGACCACGAACACCTGGTTTCAGAAGTTATGAACTCCAGAACATTCCTTTATTTATTTATATGAGCCTGTTCCCGTCGCGGAGATGCAGATGGATGATGGGAAAGATGGCCTCTGCCTGATGCTCCGACCTTCAAACACCAAGTTCAGGAACCGTGGTTCTGACTGCTGGCTGACGCTGGTGAAGTTGACCCGGTCACAGACGGGATTTTAAGACGGAAAAGGCGGCGAGGAAAAGACGAGGATTAAAGACTTAGAGGAGGCAAATTCGTCACCAGGAAGATTTATTGTCTTCCGCTCATTTAATTCGGCCAAGTAAGAGAAGTGATAGTGTCTTATTTCCTAATAGCGCTGTCAATCAAAAATGGGTTAATTCTGGCTTACATGCGTCCCTCCCCTCCCACGCCACCTTAGCCTGTTTTTTTTTTTTTAATTAATTAATTTTTTTATTTTGCGTATATGGCTTTTTGGGGTGGGGCGGGGGGGGGGGCTTATCGAAACTTTCCAAAAATTATAATTTAAAATAAACAAGTTTGTTTGTTTATAGTAAACGTTCTTTGACTGTTTTTTTTTTTTTAATTGCAAAGCTGTGGTTGTCATGGTGACGATGGTTCAGTGATGTCACCGGCCCGCTCAGGTGTTACTCTGAGGTGGCGTAGCCATGGAAACGGGTCTGTTGTCATCTCCATTCGGACTCTTGTGCCGCCGTGAGCGAGTGTTTGATATGAAGTGATGGCGTGGCAGCGGCGTGTTTACATCACCGAGTCTGCAGAAAAACAAGGAATCAGCTGGGAGACTCAAACAGTCGATTCGGGACTTTGGATCCACTCCTGACGCAAGTTTCTCATAAACTTATGAGGGCATCAGAAGTAGCGACGGGTCGATCCGATGTACTGGATCAGTATCAAAAAGATCTGAGTTTTTTTAAAAAGCAGAAGCTGTCCGATCCGACACCGTGTCTCTACTATTCAGCATGAAACTGGCGAGCTGCTCCTCATCATGTGACCAGGCCAGCCGAGAGACGTGGTCTCTCCAACATGTCCTGGGTCTCCTCCCAGTGGAAAACCTCACCAGGGAGGCATCCTCACCAGAGGCCCGACCCACCTCATCTGGTTCCTCTCGATGCAGAGCAGCAGTGGTTCTACTCTGATCTCCTCCTGGATGATCGATCTTCTCACCCTGAATCTGAGGGAGTCCCCGGACACCCTACAGAGGAAACCCATCTCCACGGCTTGTATCTGTGATCTTGTTCTGTTACTACCCACAGGTGGTGACCGTAGGTGAGGGGAGGAACGTGGACCGACTGACAAACCAAGAGCTTCACCTTTCTGATCAGACCGATATACCTGCACCGATCCACCTATCGATCTTCCGCTCCATCCTTCCCTCACTCGTGAACAAGACCCTGAGATACTTGAACTCCTCCACATGGGGCAGCACCTGATCCCCGACCCGGAAAGGGACCTCCACCCTTTTCTGACTGAGGACCATGGTCTCGGATTTAGAGGTTCTGGTTCCCCCTCTACCCCCCAACCCTAGAACTTCCGTCCATAAAAGTAATGAACAGAATCAGTGACAAAGGGCACCCCTGGCAGAGTCCAACCCCAATGCAAGGAAATGGATTTTCAAAATAAAACAGGAAGTCAGCTCAGAGCCCGACAGAAACCTTAGACAACAACATGTTCGTCTCGACGATAAATACAGAATCCGTCTCCGCCTTTTTCCAGATTTTCTGATGCTGGTTTTGTGCTCGTCTGTCTTGTTATCGAGGCGTTTGAAAGTCTGCCGCTCCATCCATCTGTGTCTCCGTGTTGTTGGAGAACGATCAGTGGGAGCAGAGAACAGGTGTGCGCAGGTGTGCTGAAGGGGTTTGATCTCCCCCTCTCAGACCTCATTCATCTCGCTCTGTCACGTCCAGCTGTGGCTGCTCGTTGGCTCCTCATTGTCATTCTGGAGGGACGACTGTCCTCCACCTTTATTTGTGGCGGAGCCGGGCTCTTACCCTGATTACACCGCCCGTCCAGGCGGAGGAACCAGCAGCAGCAGCAGCAGCATCCTCCATCACAGACGCCGTCTCCTCGCCGTCGGAGACAAAAACAAGCATCAGTGACTCAGCTGATAGCTCGATTAAAACGCTTTAAGGTGTTTCAGGTTTTCAGGGGAAAAGCTAAAATATTAAAAATGACAGTTCAGTGTAAAAGTAAAAAAAAAATAGCTGTTTTTATCAACATTTTCTCTCTTTCATCCAAAAAGCTTTTAATATGATTTGTTGTTTCTCTTCTTGCTCATCTGTAAGTGTGATTGTCTGGCTGCTTATACGTGATTAAAATCCATGAAAGAAATCCCAGAAATCTCTTTGAGTTAATGTTTTAACTTCTTTCATTTTATTGATTTAGTTTTTGTTTTCTTTTTTCTCGAGGAGTAAAACCAGACTACAGACATGGTCAAGGTCATGATTATAAATCACATTTATGAGTATCTGAGAAACTATTTAAAGGCTTTACTGAAGCAAATGTGAAAAAAAAGTAAAAAATGTTCAAATTCTACAAGGACATTTTGACTTTTATACTATATTTTATATATATATATATATAATGATGTAACTGTGAGCTGGGGCTGAATGTGTCTCTGGTTCACAACTAAATGGATGTTTCAGTAAAATTTTTTCTTTGTTATTTATTTATTTATTTACATTATCATATTATTTTAAGCATAATCATAACTCTATACATGAACCCCACATCATCACTCTTCCACCTCCGTGCTTGACAGGAGGCATTTATGTTCAAGTATTTTGGTAGGTTTGTTTTTGTTTTTGTTTTTGTTTTTTTTAAATATGCCGCTGGAGACGAAGGCTAGACAAGTCCCTTTTGGTCTCATTTGTCCATAAGATGTTGGACGTCCATATGTCCATCAGAAGTCTTGTTGGTCTTAGATGTTCTTCGTTCAAACAGAGGAGACGTTCTTCTGGAACATCTAAACAGACTTCTTCAGTCTTCTTCTGCTGTGATGGACTTCAACATTAAACATGCCAGCGAAGCTGACGTACAGTTCTTGTTTTTTTGTTGTTTTTTTTTGTATTTTTCTGAGTGTTACACGGTCTGTCCATGAGGTGATTTTGCTCAGATGTCAAATCCAAGGACGATTGACAACTGACTTGAATTTCCACTCACTGTAAAACCTTTAAATTGTTTGAAAATGGTTTTATAAGCCTTCTCAGATTCATCTGCAGCAACATCTGCTTCTCAAAAAACTATTGCTTATGTCTTTCCCTATTGGCATTGTGTTAACATCTGCTTTTATAGAGGTCTGAACACCAGCTGATAACTAATCGAGGTCTGATAATTAACAGCACATCTGCTACTTACCCTCCTGAATCCTACTGAAGCAGCAGGGGGTACTTAGTATTGCCCTTTTTATTTATTTATTTTTTACTTGTTTAGTTTCTGTGAAGAAAAATGACCTGAGGTTGTATTCTATATTTCCAAAATGACCTTGA
>JAOWBL010041695.1:0-26450 GCA_028564865.1 Zenarchopterus dispar | reverse complement strand
AAATATAATATAACATTTTAAATTTTATATAAAATAAAAATAATGTCTAAAAATTAAAAAAAGAAAGAAGAAAACCAAATCGCCATTTTTCAGCAGGTTCGAGCTTGAATGTGAAATTAAGACTGTAATAGGTGGGTTAACATCACTGACGGTAAATCTGAGTTCTCCTCATGCTCAGAAAGACTGAAACAGGATAGACATCAGATGTGAGAAGAAACGAGAACCAAAATAAGGTGAAAGCTGGTGAAGAAGAGATAAATGGCTCTGTGGGAAATATCATTGAAGCTGAGCAACGCAGGGGCATGGCTCAGGCTGATAGCGGCTATCTGCAGCCAACACGCCGCTTTAAACCAACCGGTGCAGAGATAAAGGCTGCAGGAATCTTTATTTTGTACATCGGCACATGCATTCCTGTTTGCACAAACCAGGTAAATGTGAACACTCAAAAACACAAGTATGAGGGCTTCACATACATAGAAACTCACAAAAACTCCATCTGATCCCTAAAATCAATCTGCAGTGTCTGCAGCGCTCAGTCATTATTAAACACTCGAGGACGGAGAGAGGTGACGTGACCGGCTCCTCAGCCCACAATGGTTTATTGGAGCATGCTCGACCAATCAAATTTTGGACAGACACTCGTCTACATGATGACGGACGGAGTGCAGAGAAGGATCCTGGAAGGGGTGGACTCCTTTAAAAGAGATAGAGGAACGAAGTAGGATGATGAAGAAAATAGAGGCACTTTACTCGATGCATTTTTCTCTGTCTGTTGCTGAATTGCTGCCACCCCTCCTCCCTTCCTCGCTTTCAGTCTTCTCTCCTGTCCGTCTCTGCCGTTTTGGACATGTGCCGCTCTTTTTCACTCGTCTCATCCGTCCTCTCCTCTGTTCATCCTTATCCTCTCTCCCACCTTTGCTTCCTCCTGTCTGCTTGCATCTTGACGCCAGCTCTGTGGATGACAGTTCACATCTTGTCTCGTCTGATCCACCACCACCGACACAACAGGCCACCCACATCCTTTCCTCCATCTTCTTCCATCCATCCTCTCCCCTCAAAAAAAAACATTTAATTCTGCTTCTCTGCCTGTCTGATAGTGTTCAGGCTTTCGTGGGAAAGGCTCCTACCTGCCACAGTGGAACGAACTTCTGAGATCCCCTGCAGATAATGAGTGGGTGAAGCATGCAGGGATGCATAAAGTGTAAATACCTGCATGAAATCCCCACGGAGGATTAATTAAGGTAATTTAAGGCCAGTTAAGATACAAACACAGATACTACAGTATGCACACGTCATCTAAATGACACTTTCACACTACAATGCTTGGGAATTTCTTAACCTCGCTTCCTTCTAATCATAAAAACACAGTCTCCTTTAGGCATCTGTGCAGCGTATCTGCATTTTTCCTCATTTTCTCCCTCTGCCTGAACATCCAACTCCAGCACTCATTCTTAGTATTCCTGCATTGACTAAAAGGGATTTGGACTGAAAGTAATCAGTGCGTCTGTGTGTCTGTGAGCCTTCGCTGCATTGAAGTCCTTTGAGAATGACTGCCAGTGGCATGTACAGTGCAGTTCTGGCTCTCATCTTTCACATCAGCTCATTTAGACACCTCGTAAGTGTGAACTACAGGCCCTTTGAAGTCGGGACAAAAGCGGGCTGCAAGCAGAAACATTACTTATTTTCTTTCTACAGGCAAATCTGTCTCTCACTCGCTGTCTGTGGCTCTCCTATAAAAAACGTCTTTTTCCTGTCTTTTTCTCTTCGCGTTGTTTCCCCAGGAGCAATTTGAGTGGAACGTGTAGAAATAAATACTACAGTATAGTGGGAGGACAAAAATGAAGGACAGCAGAAGACAGAACATAGTGCAAAACTCGTATTACATATAAACATCTCCATCCCTCCATCCACTTTCTATACCCGTTGGCTCCTCTACGGGGTCACGGGGGTCTGCTGGAGCCTATCCCAGATCATTATAGGTGATAGACAGGGGTACGCCCTGGACAGGCTGCCAGTCCATCGCAGGTCCACATATAGAGACAAACAATCATACATACTCACACTCAGACCTCTGGGAAATTTTGAATTGTGAATCAACCTAAAGTGCATGTTTTTGGACTGTGGGAGGAAGCTGGAGAACCTGGAGAGAATCTGTAAACATCTCAATAAATAAAATGAACTCTTCAATGCTGTCCTGTTGCTCCCGTGGTTCTGAAGAATTGGTTTGACATTCATTTTTTTCAAGGGTCTCAACAACACCATATCAAGCAAATCTTATGGTGCTAATGAACTTTAGCTTGAATTCTTTCAGAAGTAATCTTTCTATTTATCCTAATTTCAGATGTCATTATCCAAACATCAACCAACACAGGTGTGTTTTGTTTGTTTGTTTTTGTTTTGTTGTTGTTGCTTAGTTCCCAGTCCATGCAGAGTGGAGTCAGCTAACAGTTAGTCAACCTGGAAGCGTCCTGAACTTAAGCGAAATGGCTTGAATGGAGGATAAAAGTGCCCTACTGCAAGTAAAGATATCTATAAACGAGAGGTTGTTGGCTGGTTTGCCATGAAAAACAGTCTTTGAGCAAAAACAGCTGTTTCTGGTTGCTTAGCTAAGTTTTACTCCCAACCGGCCCAGAGCTGGTTTGTAGTTTGTGTATTTTGTTGTTAGAACGCTTTGACAGCACAACAAGTGATCTCACCTTAAAAAAAATAACGATCCTGCTGATTAAAACTTTATTCAGACCACAGAAGTAAAGTTCACCAGAAGTGCTAAACAGCTAAAGTTAAAATTAGCCTGTTCGGTCCCCGGGAGCCAAACCAGCTCCCAGCCAAAGGCAGCAAGAGGATCGATGGTCCTCGATCTCAGAGTCTTTGAGGACAACCCAGAGGTGGTTGTGGTGCTTTATTTTCTTTAACCTTGCAGTGATTATGGTCTCTTAACTTTTAATTCAAAACTAAAATTTATTGAAAATGCTCAACAAGTAACCAATGTGATGACAACTAGCACTAGTTAACACAGTTAACACAACTGACAGCAATGCAGCTGTCACTCAAAAAAAAAAAAAAAAAGGAAAAAAACATACCTGGCTCTATTTAGGTATAAATTTTTGGTTTAATTGAATTTTACCTCAGGGTGTATTTCAAAAAGGAGGTTGAAAGAAGTTAAAAATTGAATTAAGAGTTCACGGCACCACCTCAGGGTTTTGCAGTTTCAAATCTGAGGTTTAGATCTGATTCTGTGAGTTAGACGTGTCCACCGCAACTTTAAAAAGTCATCATCAAAGGAACTCCAAGACTGTGATTCACCATGGCAACGGCAAATAAACGACAGAGATCCTAAAACCTTTCATTGATGAATTCAAGCTTATTTTACAATCACATTGTAAATTTAGGCACACCTTCCTGCAGAAAAGTAAGACGGCTGCAGCCGCGAGGGGAAGACAGTTGGACGTGGGAGACATTGCAGAGCGAGTTAATGCGCAATTTAAATATTGAATGACTTGTAATATGGTATGAGTGACAAGTGGTGGAATGGAGGTGTATTATACCTAAGACTGACTTTTCATGCAGGTGAAATCCTGCTAGTGAAAAAAAAGCCAGATGGTGATTTCACAGTTTAAGTAACTGTGTGGAAAGAACGCTCTAATGTTCTGACAAAAATCATCAGACTAGTCTACGCCAAACTATACTCATTATGCTTTCCCGACATAAATGCATCTCCTCTCTAACCAGTCCGTGAACCAATAAAAGGACATCTCCAAAATGTGTGTTGTAAGACTGATTGCCTGATGAAATTAAATTTTATGAAAGACGGAGAGAAACTCAGGGTTTGTGGAACAAAACCTGCTCTAGACAAGCTTATGTTCAGACAGTGTGTTACCATGGTAACAGATTCCACGTATAAGCTACATCAGCTTCTGAAACAGGCTTGATTCAGCTGTATTTGTCTGGGTTCAGTTATCTCACAATTTGAAGTAGAAAACTGAGTTTCCCTCATTTCAGATTCAACACGCTTAGACTTTGGACATGACAGAAAAAAAGTTTATAATGTGAACGTGATGATGCCAGTTTTTCAAAAGACCACAAATATCTACTAAATTACTGCAATTCATTCCATTACAATATTTTTGTCAGGCCCACACAAAATTAATTTCTTTTGAGTTATCTTGCTTTTCAAAAAGTTCGCAATATATTAAAAATATTAACCAGGCAGGAGACAGACGTTTGTATTTGTAGCTGATTTTTTCAGACCAGTTCTTATAATGGTAGATACTGTTGAGATTTTGATGTGACGATAGTCAACAATGACAGTTCCAACAGGTATTAGGATAGACACTGTAATGAAATCAGAGCAGACTGTTTCTTGGTTTTAAAAAATGTTGTTGAAGAATGTTCTCAATTGAAAAGATGTTTTTCTTTCTTTCTTTTTTGCTTTACTAGGAAAACCTTATCCTGTTACGCCCTAGCGGCCCGTCCAGGGAATACCTCCCCCTCACCTGATGACAAGAGGGATAGACTCCAGCCCGGACCCTAAAAATGATGAAGTGCATCAAAAACAGATTCTTATCACAGCGTGATGTGGCCTGTTAGTTCTGCCTTTTTCCTTCAGGATCCCTGATACTCAAATAGTCTGAAGAATCACCAAGAAATCAATCTTAATTGTTTTTAACCTCCAACATCACTTGTTAGGTATAATTCTTATTAAAATCAATTAATGTCAATGAATTTGTGTTTTGTTGAACAGTTTCAGTACTTTCAGAGCATTGGAAAGTAAGTGAACATCATTCCCTCATGTCATTATCAGTCAGACGCTGGATGAATTTGATCCTCTTTCCTGTCACTGAAGCCACATGTAAATAAAGGTCCCCCGTAAAATCACAGACAAATAGACTCTAATCATCATTTGAGCTCTACGGGGTTGTAAAAAAAGACCAAAAAAATGCTTGAAAGGTTTCACTTCTGTCCTGACTTCAGCTTGTCTGCTTTGATGCACTTCAAAATCCCTCCAACGGGACAGAAGTCAGTCCCCTCCCTCCCGTCACGCCCTCAAACAGGGCGCTCAGGGAGGAGCTGGTATTTTAAGTCTGGCGGTCTGTTGTGCTTCTCGCTGTGCCTCCGAGCACCTCCAACCTGTTTAAATTTGATACCTTCACATCATTCCACCAAGCTGAACGAGCCTCAGTGGCGAGAGAAGGTGCGTTGACCCATATTTGTGACACACTTAGTTGCTCGAGCAGAAGTGGAGCACTGAGATGAAAGAGGGGAGCCAAAGGAAGTTTGGGGATGGACAATAGAGTGATTGCTTGGCCGGACGCTTACTAGACCAACTCAATTTAGCATTTTTATAGATCAAATCTGCAAAGATTGTGACAGCAGATGGAAAAACTCAACCCGATCAGAAGGTAATTTCTGAACTCTTTGGTGGACTTACAAGATGACCGACTCTACCCACCGGGCCACGGCTGCCCACGTCTATGCAAAGATGTCAATAATTGCCATAAAAAGGCCAAAACTGGTTTGTCAGAAGGCCGTTAAAAGTCTTTCTGGCATGGCATTTGAAAATGGAAACACTTCAGCTAGATAATTGTTGCAAAGAACTTAGGAATTCATCATAAAATGAAAAGCAGCGGGGTGGCGTGAAAACCCAGTAATCCTTAGCTGCTGGGAATTACGGCGCTCCTTAACATCAGAAGGTCACCTAGCGTAATCATTGCAATTAGTCTGAGTCAAGGCGGTGAATAAGACAAAACAAAAACCGCTCGGGAAAGCTGGGTCACTGCAAGATAAAGAGATTCAGGGCTTCTGAGAACAAACACAATATATGCAGCCCTTCCCAACTTGCTCGCAAATGATTAACAAGAGCAGGTGGCAGAAAAAGAAAACTTGTTGCGATTATCTGTACTTTATGTCCTATTGACCGCTCTGCGTCTTTGAAAGCTCAGCTCCCCACTTGAGCAATTCATTCATGCGCAGGAAACACTGGAAATTGTTTGAAAGCAAAAAGCCTGTAATTGCCTTATTATATAAAAAAAAAAAAGAAAATGGGGCTTCAGTGTTATCCATCCAGCGCCCTGATTCCTCCAGCAGAATGGCGCTTACTGAGGCTTTTTAATAAACGTGGAAAAACCAGCCTGAAACATGAGTCAAGAGACAGACAGAGAGGCGGGGGGTGAGTGGGGTGGAAACGAGAGAAAAATACAACTCTTTACATAACACGGAGGTTAATGAATTAACAGACAGTGCTTATGTGCATGATACATGGTTAAGAAGAGCAGTGAGAAGAAAGTGTTGCAAAGATCTGAACCTGAACCCTCGTACTTTAAATCCCAGAATACTATCTGCACATTTACTGAGAATACTATCAGCACACTTTAACTCTCGATACTCTTTCACTCCTTAGGCGTTGAACACAGACGGTGAATAAGACAAAACAAGGGCTCTGTTCTGTGGGCCTTTTGTATATTACGCTATTCCTTTATGTTGGTTTTTAATGGTTTTATAGATGGAGCTAGTCACTTTTTATTTGATGAGTCCAATTGCCAGAAGATGAAAAATAGCGATATTGCTATAGGACTAACAATAGGTATTCCACTAATGATGAATCTTCCTTCAAAGTTAATACCATAACACATCCCTCAGGGGAAACATGGATAATTTAAACTGTGACGTTCTGACTTCAATATTCTTTCAATTTAGTTTCTCATCTTTCCGTTCTTGGTGACAGCGAAGATGAAAAAGAAGGAAAAGAGAAAGGCAGAGATTCATTACTTGGCAGAGCCACGTCTGGCCTTCGCTGCGTAGTCAAAAAATTAGAATTAATGTCAAACGAAACCGCTGAACAAAAATAAGATGCTTTCCTCTGTTCGGATCGAACCCCTGTGTAGAAAGGATAAAACAAGGAATCCACGTTGCATCATGAAATGAGCTGTTAGCTTTTGATGCTTTTAATTTTCTATTTTTGAGCCGGCATTAACACCAGAACAGACATGAGGCATTTAGGATCTTCTGTCAAAGCACTGGGATGAAACAGAAAGGAAGTGTGTTCTCTTACTGGGAGCTTATCTACAGTGGGACTTCAAAGTCTTTTGGCTGAATGCCTTTATTTGAAAGGGCTCCCTGAGGAAAGCCGCCACCTGGCTTGGAACAGCGATGGCAGTCAAATCACAGCAGCGGGGCTCGGGGGGTACTGGGAGGGGGGGGTGGTGGTGGCTTCAAGTACTTTGAGTACTTTGCAGTATCAAAAAAAGATGCATGGATCGGATTGTCATGGTAACCAGGCTAGGTTGGTGCTTTCAGTGGAAGTCAGGACGTGGAAGAAGATGGAGAAAACACATGCCTCATAAAATTTTTGATATAATCTACCAGATGCATCCCGGTATATGTCTCTAAGTGGTAACTATCGCTGTAATTACATGCTCATGATCAAAATAACTACCGTATTTTTTTTCTGATGTCCTATTGTAACTATCTGTCTCAGACAAGCTGTCGCAGCCTGGAGCCAAAAAAAACCCCAACAACATTCAAACCTCTATTTTATTCATGACTTCAGCCTAAACAAGATTCAGAAACAGCAATCAGCCGGAAATTATTCATCTCTGATAATAAGTATAATATTAGAGGGGGCAGTGTGGTGGTCTCAGGATTTCAGCTCTGCTTTTTAGCCCATGATGTGGTCCTGTTGGCGTAATCAAGCCAAGAACTTCAGGTCCAGCTGGAGTAGCGTTGATTAGAATCAGGACCTCCAAAGTCTGAGATCTCAGCCGTGAAACAGGGTGGAACGCCCTCTCCGGGTCTCAAGTGAAGGAGTTTAACTATCTGACTCATGTTGACGAGTTGTGGAAAAACGGCGTGAGATCAACAGGTGGATTGGTGCAGCACCTGCAGTAATGTGGCCTCTTCTCTGGTCTGCTGTGATGAAGAGAGAGTTGAGCCAGTCTCTGCCCTCACCTATGGTTATGGATTGTAAGTAGTGAACAAAAGGCCGGTATCGCTTCACAGGGGCGCTGGACTCAAAACTAGAGATGGGGTGGGAAGTTCAGTCATTTGGGAAAGAGTTAGCGAAGACCTGAGAGTTATCCACATCAAGAGGTGGGTGATGCCTCCTGGAGGTGTTTCAAATATATCCAACCAGGAGGAGTCTGTGGGGCAGACCCAGGACACGCTAGAGAGGTTAGAGAAGGCTGAGGAGAGGGAAGTGTGGACCTCCATGGTAAGGCTGCTGCCATAGCAACCATAACTCAGATAAACGGCAGTTCATAGATGTATGGATAGTTCTAGTTTGTTGCATTTACAGGTTAGGATCTCTGCAAAAATAGATGGCTGCCAAATTTAAATTAGGTTCTGTTGTTGTGTTTTATGGATTTAACCTCCCCCTTTGTGGACATACATCCAACTTAAAACATGTTATGATTGTGCTACAGTTGAATAAAACATTCAGGCATTTACTGAGAGATCCCGAAACTGAGTCACCATCTGTGTGCTTGAAGTTCACTTGACATCATGCTTGAAGCGTTATCACTCAGAAGAGGCCTTTACTCTTCTTTTCTTTTCTTTTAATGAATGAAAGACATAGCTGGAAGTGATGTTGAGAAAGAAAATAATCGAGCCGAGACAAATTCTCTAAATGTGTGAATCCAGCATGAATGAAGCAGCTTTTTTTTTTTAATTTCTTTTTTTTTTGCCTCTATTGGTTCAGCTGAGTGGAAACGCTAGACATGCACGGATAAAAAAAGACAACAAAGGGAAGAAGCATAAACAGGCTGACACCGACTGATTCAGTCATGCAAATAACTAACCGACAAATATATCACAACCGAGTGGGCTCCGTTGCACATTTAAATCTATTCAAATCCTGACTGTGTCTGAATGACGGGCTCTGAAGTCCAGAACAGTCTGAAGCATCTGTGAGCGACAGAGCCTGAATTTCCATGATCAAAGTTCAAATGGTCAAGGTTCAAGTCAGCCTGACAACACCCTGACTGGATAACGTGAGTTGCCTGTAACACATAAATATTAAAGTTTTTTTTTAGTCTCAACAAGAAGCAAAGAAGAAAAAAGATCAGGAAAAGCAATGTAATAATAATAATTATTATTATTAGACATAAACTTTTTCCAGATAAACCCCCCAACAGAGGGGCCAAACGTACGCCATCGAGCCGTGAAGTTAAGGCGCCCAGCCCCTCCCCCTCCTGTCCCTCCACTCTGTCTCCACGGTCTGATGTTCTGATTCTGATGTGTGGAGGATCCGGGCTGCACAGACTACGGCAGTCATGACTTTCCCCAGGACACGCTGGGACCCTGTTTATTAGAAGGTTTTAACATTTCTGTACTTTTAGGTGACAGAAGGAGAAATGGGGCCCCGTGAAAGCAGTATAATACAGAATTTACATTCTCCACTGCTTTTTACTGACATGATAAAATCATGCCAACAGAGGGTTTCTAATAAGAATTAATAATTTAAACTTAGTGTCTACCACCCTTTTTTCATTTCCATCTCTCTGAGCCCACCAACGCTTTGCTTTATCTCTGACCAGATCCAGAATAAACTTCAACAGATTTTGTAAAGTCCTCTCCCGTCTTCAGCTCTCGAGCTTCCAACGCAAGAATCGAGGCTAACAGCAGTTTGCTCAGTTTCCTGCACATAAATACACCAGCTGCTCGTATATAACACAGAGACTTCTATAAGGAAAAGAAATTACTGCCCTGAGCGTTGCGTCTTCTTAGTGCAGCAAAACAGAGGAGGTGACCGGCACAGACGGGGGATGACATCGGGCCCGAGCACAGTTAAAACCCCACAGAAACACACACTCGATGTGAGGGCGAAGCAGACCTTTCACCTTCAACTGAGTCAATTTACCGGAAAGACTCTTAACAGTATATTTGAGTGCTCCGCATCAAAATTTCATTAAGCCCTTTTGCTGCCACCGCAAGGCCCAGAGAAATGTTTGTATTACGTTTGATATGAGAGAGGTTTTCTGTTTTCTCCGAGTGAGTGACTCGAGACAACGAAAGAGGGAGCAGTGTAATTATTTGAGTCCCTTTCATGACAGGGCGACTCTCCCTTTCTTCGTTTTCTCTCTCCTCTCCCACTCTGTTCTCGTTCCCCCGTGACGGCGTGCCGCACCGACGTCGTACCGAGCAAATACTTCAGCGGCCAACATCAAGCTGCAGTCTGTGTGAACCGAGCCAGACGAATGGAGTCGACACAACAGAGATCAGCTTTGAGTAAGTGGCACAAAAACAGGCCAGTATTCCTGTTAAAAATACCTAGGCCCACGAGACAACGTGAAGCTTAATCATCCTCTTTGCTCGGCGATCATTTTTTAAACAGGCAGCCAGACACAGCCTCACTGATTAGATCAACACAAGCTGTTGTTTTACTGCACACAAGCACTTAATATCACCCAACAATGTCATTGTTTTTTTTTTTTGTTTTTTTTTAATCAAATCAATTATATGTTCTGTGACTAATTACATATATTTTTTTGTACGTTAAAAAAACATGTTAATTATCAGGAATTAATGGAGGACACGGAGGACGTTTGCATCTCTGTGGTCCATTTATGTCTGACCATGAACCCGTGAAGGCCATTAATCTGCTAACGCTGTGATCACCTGCTGAGGAAAAAAGATGAGAATATTAATTCTTACTTTTATGTCTTTCTCAATCAAAATCTTGGTTTGTCAACAAAGCGTTACGCCTGCACAATCTAAAGCCAACATCGTGCACGGGTAACGAACAGTAAATGTAATCTGACAGCATTGGGAAGACGGCCAGCCAGCAACATGAGCGATGTCCTTGTCTCGGAGTCGGTGAGAATACTTTTATGAACAAAAGCATGTGTCCTGCAGCTGCAGCCAGGGCACCGCATCTAGTGTCTTAAAGGCAGGGTATGCAATTTCTGGATGAGGTCACAGATAAGGAAACCCCCCTCCCCACTCATGGACTTTTCTTTTCTCCTACTTCATGTTATGAGTCTCTGTCTGTGACTGGCTGGAGGATTGTTTTTTATTGTTTAGACTGCAGACGACCCCCTCTCTGCTTCTACCTATGAAAAGTGTTTTTTGATACTGTAGTCGGGAGATGGGCAGCTTGGAGATGGTGAGAAGATTGTCAATGAATGTGACAAAAAAAAGTGTTTTACACTAAGAATTGTGTAAAATCCCTTACCCTGCCTTTAAAGTCACCACATATTAGACAAAACCATGCAAGGCAACACTGTAAACTGCCTGTAAATTAATTATCCTGAGTTAATCAAAATCCACCACGACCAGGCTGTAGTCATTTACGACGTATGAGGTGATTCCCCTCCTTCTTTTCTTAAATTGCCACAGCAGAATCGTTTACTTCAAGGGATGTGATTGGTTAAGGTTATCGCCTGAATTCACCGTTTAAGCTCCTTTTCTAAGCCGCCCAATCGGAGCTGCTGTTATTGTTGCAGCGCCTCTGTTTCTGTTACCCCGGCAGACTCTGCCGAGGATTTGGGATTCACACTGAACAGCTTTGGCACCAGGAAACCTTAAATCAGCCAAAGTGTCTCTAAAATAGCCAGAAAAAAAAAAAGTCGTCTTTCCGGATCTGTGCCTTCAAGTTTAGAGAACGGGCTCCAGTAATTCAGTAAAGGAAATGAAAGGAGCAACGACCCTCCTCCTCCTCCTCCTCCTCTTTAGTGTTGTCATGTGTGTGCGCTTGTGTGTTTGGAGCATCTATTCACCAAACCGGCAGCAAAGGGACGTCCTAATCAGAATTCAGAGTGAAACACACGACCGAGTCAAATTCAAACAGAGTCTGTTGAAGTCTCCCCCGGAACCGCAAATCCTAAATAGTCTGGCAAGCGTCTTTTGTTGTTCGAGGCCTTCCTTTTTCTGCTTTTGATGTTCAGCTTTTCTCAAGAGGTTTTCACTTTGCGGTCCCAAAACCATATCAACACCATGACCACGAGTCCTCTACAACAGCTGTTGCGTCCTCCAAGGGAGACGCACGTTTGTAATTTGCATTCTTGGATTTCAATAGTGGAAGCCCTTATTAAAGACAGTTTGTAAAAACTAGTCAATACGGGCTAATATAAACTTCCGGATGGGAAAAAAAACAATCCTTGTTTAATGTTGTGCCATAGGAGCATTTGCTGTTCCCTAATAAAAGAACATGGACCGGTTGGTTTTCCTGTCATAATATTTATGTACTACAGTTGCAACTGTTTACACTACCCTGACCTTTTGCAGTGAGCCGATGCCATTTAGAGTTTATTACAAGACCTAACCCTCTCCAGGTGACTCATATCTGCTGTGGAATTGTCTGAACACCTTGTCTTAGGTGCTCTGTGGAAATACTGGCCTCAGCACTAATAGAAAAAAAAAAAAGAGAAAAAAAATAGCCAGTATAAACAGTCTTCAGTACATCTAATTATTTCTGAGAGCCGTTATCTCCACCATACAGTAATGTGTTAATCAATTACCATTTTTTCCTGTTTAAACTTGACATTTGATGTGAAGAAGCACAAGAGAAAAAAAGACCTTCAAGCCTTAAATATCAGCTTTACAACAAACCTAAAAATGTAATAAAAAAGAAGGATTTTCAAACCATTGTATTGTCAAATTAGATGATTGTAGTTACTTTAATGCATTTTGCAGGAATAGTTATAAAAAATGCACATTTGTATCCACACCGCCAGTTTTTCTGTAGCACCTTTGCAGCTGCCGCCTCCACCATCATTTTACTCAGCCAAGCTTTTGGTCACTCGCCATGTACAGTACACAGTGTTTTGTGTATTTCCTGGTTGATAAGACTGGAAGAGGTAAGAAAGTTGCCCAGTAGTAACTAGAAATTACTCACATTTGGTCTTTCTACACTTACCAAAATCTTCACAACAGGTAAAAATTTGCAAAGTCTGTGACATATTTTTTTTTAACAAACTGAAAGTAAAGTGTATAATTGCTGCTTTGAGCTCAAGATCATGACAAACAAATTTTTAGCTGTATGTTTTGAAGTGCTTCTGTAACACTAAACTGTCAATGATGACAACGGGCAACATACCGAGACTCTAGATGGACCAAGGTTGCACCTCAGGTAAGACCTGAGTGTCAGGAAGCCAGTATAACTTTGATCTAATTAGTTAAAGCAACTCCATTTTTTATTTTAAAGTATCAGTTTCAGGTTCATTTTTAAGAATTATTGTTTGGCTCTTACAGTCTACCATCTCTAGTAGCAGAAAAAACCACAATAAGTAAAGCGTGTTTTGTACCGTTTGTGCTCCTCTGTAATTACACCACCGAACCCTAGGTGGCAGTGATGGGTCTATTCTGCATCAGTTTCAGTGTTTAGCTTCCTTTAGTTTACTTCTTTTATGTAGCTCTGATATAGCAAAGAAGCAACCAAATCACATCATATGTTAGTTGGAGGTGATAGCAAAAGTTTTAAACTGACACTTCAGCAATTTATTTTTCTACTCAGCGTAAAAACGGCAAAGATGAAGTAGTGGTGGGAAAGTAAACACAATGCTAACCATTACCAAGCGAGACCCGTCACAGTTGTTGAGGTCTGCATCAACCACGAGGAGGTACATTTCTGAGGAGATGAACATCAGGTTCGGGTGGAGGTTATAGTGGACACACATCAGTGGTTTAATTTAGAAACATAAACCACCCTCAAACTTGAACTTTCAGTCGCGTTGCAATAACTGCGTTTTCCTTTGGAGCACTATGTCACACATCAACAATAACAGCCAACAACGGCTGTAATATGAAGTTATTTGCAAGAATGACTGAGCAAAAGACAGAAGAAGAATGTTGTAAAATCAACTTACCTCCAGTCCTGCAGGGGGCGCCTGTGAGCTCAAAAGAGTTTCTTTAGAGTTAAAATAAAAACTGTAAGATTCAGCACACATTATGGATAAACTACGATGCTGGTCTGAAGTCACCCTGTAACTCTAATAAAGAACTAATAAACAGTTAATGAGCAGCAACAAAAGATAAGCTGACAGTTTTTGGCTCTAAAATGTTAATATTCCTCTCGTGGCTCGATGACAGTTTTATAAAGTGTGCTTTGAAATTTTCAGGATAACACTTTGATTCATTTCTTCCGTTGGCCCTGATTGTTAGCTTACTTGGCAAAGAGGCCGTCTTACCAAACAACAGCTAAATGATTTATTGATATCAATAGCCATCCGTAAATGAGATCAATAATGTTGCTATAATAAATAAAATAGGGAATGCAGCCATAACTGGAAGGTTAAATGATTTAAAAAAAAAAAGAAAAAAGAAAGGTTTCAAGACGTCTCATTGCTGCGTCACCTGTTGAGTTGTGGTTCAGGAGCAGACCTTATACACTTGATCCAATCGCTCTCAAAATGAAAAGTCAGCCTAAACTGTGTCACCCAAACGTGAGCTGTGTGATCATTTTTTACCAGGAGTGTCATCATATTCAGCTCATTATTTCTCTTCTCGCTCAGTCCCTTTCTTTGACTACTGAGGCGGATGAGATATGGCCTCTGCGTGCCAGGCTATAACTTGGCAGAGGTCGCAATTCACTTCCAGAAGATTGGCTGAGGATTTATGCTTGGTCTCTCAATCCCATATAGTGCTGACGGAGGTGTAGGAGCAGCAACCTCAGTAATCACAGAAAATTGCTGCGTGGGGGAAAAAAAAAAAAAAAAAAAAGCAGATGTGTGAATGCTACGACAGAGCGGAGGGAAGAGGGCGCGTGCTACTTCAGCCCAGCGTGAGCTTCATTCAGAAACACTCTCACATCCCCGCTGCCGACTGGGTGAGTCTGATTGTGAGAGTCTGGTTTTGGCTCGGGGTGAGCTGTGCGTCACCTCTGAACATCACTCAATGCCATATGCTGAGTGCTTGTCCAGCAAATGTCCTGAAATTGGCACACTGCAGAAACATAAATCTCCCGAGAGAAAGCATTTAACCTTTTGTTATAACTACAGCTCGCTCACGGGGATACGCGCACGCAAGCGGCCGTGCACTCACACGCACTCACACGCACTCACACAAACTCACAAGGAAGCATTGATAACAGTTTCTCAGATTATGAGAGCGGACCGAGAGAATGTGGCTTTTCCAAGGTGTGTGCTGTTGCCTGGCAACCATAGTAAATAAACTCAAATGCTCTTAATTTCCCCTTTAATTGTCACTCCACCTCCAGGTGCTTCATGACCCCTCCCTGTGACAGTGGACTCAACCAGCAGGAGTAAAAACTAGTAAGAATTAAAAAATTGAATTGTTACTTGAAAAAAAATAAAACATTTGATATAACTTCCAAAATGTTCTTGGAAAAACTCCACATAGTAGCCGTAAACGCTTGTCAACCTGTTTTTAAAACACTAACAAGGAAGTGTTCTAGGTTTTCATTAAGAAAGCTATAAATACATTCATGTTCCTTGTTCCTTGTTTTATATTTTCTTTTGTGTATCAGGAAGCAATTCACCTGTTTATCTTTCTCAAGGAACTGTGACGGAATCAGATTTTAGGGGTTTCGTGGGGTTTTGGTTTTCTTTTCTTTTCAGTTATTCCTTGTTCCTCTGGTTTAGTTTTGTTTGACTTCCTGTTTTATTTTGAAAGTCTGCTTCTTTGCATTTTAAGTTTTGTTTTGACTTTCCTTGTTCTAGCTGTTCCTGGTTGACAGCATTTGTGAGTATATATTGTCTCGTCTTTGCTCTGATCCCTACCAGTCTGTCTGCTTTGTGTTTTCTGTGCCCTTTTGTTTTATTTTTTGTTTTATTTTGCCTGTAGTAAAAGCTTTTTTTTCTTTACTTGATATTCCTGCCTATGCAACTCTTTTTTGTCAAAATAAAGGGCTTTTTTTAAAAACATACTCCTGTTGCCTTCCCTTCTCCTGCATTTGTGTCCTCCCCCCTCATCCCATGACATTTAGGAAAATGTTATTTCTGTATTTCAGATGTAGGACAGACAGGTCAACCCATCCATCCATCTCAGTTACCTCTAATCTTATTGTTGATAATGCTTTCAAGCATACTGTTACTTCCATAAACAGCTTAATGACAACTGTCTTTTTTCCATCTGTGAAGTCGATGTTGTGAAAGAGTCTTTTAAAACGAGAGGAAACAGAAACAGAAAAGGCTCTGGTCAAATGGACTCTGAAGCAAACGCGCACTAACACGCCAGAGTTATGGCCGCAGTAGTTAATACGGTCGTTTGCAGGCGTGCTGCTACGGCTCACATCCCACTGCACTCGAAGCCGTTTGCACCTGTTTGTATCTCCAGAGGAAAAGCAGAGAAAGTTTAAATCAGCTACATCAGATTACTGTACAGCATCATATTCAACAAGAGCAGCATTGTTCGAGCTCTCGTTTTGGCAAAGGTCCACTACTAGAGGGAGGAAGTGAGAAATTAAATTAAGCTTATCATTGAATCCAGACTGTTTTAGCTCATATCCTGAGCTGCTGCCATTGTTAAGTCACCTCCATTTCCTCAGCATTTCCCCGACAGGCCACATGAAAAACTCAATAAAAGTATCTTATTACACTTCTTATATTTCTTCCACCAAATACTTCCTACTTGAGGTTGTCACAAACCGGGACCACAACAAAGGCAGCAGAATCCTGGAGGCCCGAAGCATGAAAGCTTTACAATAAAAAGCCCGCCTTTGTTCAAATTTCTCAATCGTAAAGAACATCTCTTATGTCTAGAAAAGATGTGTATTTTAACAATAAATAAATAAATAAAAATAATGTTACTCAGAGATTCTAATAAAAGCAGGAGCTTTTGTTACCATCTGGTCACATGTACAAAGCATAAATTGATGTACAACTTAACACTTGGTTCCCAAACCATATATTTTGAGCCTGTCTTTATACTTCAAACTAACTTAAATGCTATTTTTTCTTTCTTTTTCTTTTTTTTTTTACAAGCCTCCGTAGAGTAAAGATTGATGTAATTCATCGAGACATCTGTGATCCAGGTATTTTATTGTGAAGTATTTTGGGAAACCAAAAAAGAAAAGAAAAAGAAAAACAAACCAAAAAGAAACCCCATCTCTAACAGTGTTTGTTTTTTTGTCAACAAAGTCAATGAGGGATACATTTTGTCAAGTCATGGACAGCTCATGCTTCATTTCCACTGGTTTCTGTGTATTTGTAATACTCACAAGCAGCAGTGTTGAAAGTTTTACCACTAAGATGGAGGTGGTGATGCGGGTGCGTTTCCTCTTATTTTCTCAAGTTTAAACGTATTGACATTCATGACACATTTCATACGTATTGATAGCCTATAAGTGTTGTCTTTTCAGCGCGTCTACAGCGGTGGCCAAGGTCTTCAGTGAATAAAAGAAGATAAAATACAGGAAATGACTATATCCATCACTGGCGATGAGTGTTTGAAAGTCAGCGCAGTTGGCACTCTGAATGCAGTTCTGCTGTGCTTCTGAAGAATCTGAGGAATGCTTTTACTCTGCAGGCCATCGGGCTGAACCTCACAAACACATGCAACGATGGGCCAGAGCATCGCGGCTTGTTTAAACTGGTCTGTTGAACAGATGTGCAATCACATCATGAATAAGTGCCAGCAAAAACACACAAGACAAGACATCTTTATAAACACACGCGAGCACGCAGGGCCCACAGAGGGATCGAGCAAGTGGCTTTCTGGATGCCCTAATAGAGTTTTGTCCAGGCTGTGGTTGGTATCAATTTGAGTTATTATATGTGTGGCAGGACTGCTCTCACTGCTGGGAGACGGAGCAGTCGCCCACGTGTACAAACACAAAAGCCTCATCCTTCAAAATCCTTGCCTCCTGACAGAGACACAGGAAGTAATGACAGATTGATGTCAACCAGGCCAATTCTCTTAATTGAGAATCGCACTTAGTGCTTGTTGTCTTTGACATACTCTCTCTCTAAAGAAAAAGACTTTCTCTCACTGATTTATTGGTACATCTGTCGACATGTCCTGTAGACATCATCCTTCGTCCACATAAAGTCCATCATTTTCCATGAGCTGGAAATATGATCGAGCCATTTCCTCGTATAAAACAGGAGCGGCAGACATGTACATGTGCTGGCTGGATGTGGAGAGGAGTGCAGGGGTAACGTCTCGGTCAGCAGTCCTGTCATTGCTCTAGCATAACTGCAGTGAGATGTGCTCATCTAGGAAAACATCTAATCAATGGCAGCTATTAATTAGTCTACCTCAGACTACCACTGCTGAGACAGTCGTGCACATAAATAGAACAGGAACACATTATACCCACTGAGCTGTTTAGAGACGCCGGATAGACAGACCTGCGCTCATCATCTGTAGATATGACAAATAAACACGCTAAACTGGGATTATTTTTTCATACTTTCAATTACTAACCAAGAGGAAGTTTTGTGGTTAGGTTTGGCAAGGATTTGACTGCATTTCTTTTCGCTCATGTTTCACAATCTTGTTCCTGGTTCTTATGAAACTCTATGATACTAATGAAGTTAAACACACACACACACATGCACACACACACACACACACATACACAATGAAACCAAGTATTCTCACAGGTGTCAAGTTAATCACTCCAGGTGCAGCAGTTTGGATTTCCATCTCCTAC
This sequence comes from Zenarchopterus dispar, assembly GCA_028564865.1. NCBI lineage: Eukaryota > Metazoa > Chordata > Actinopteri > Beloniformes > Zenarchopteridae > Zenarchopterus > Zenarchopterus dispar. The sequence continues at coordinate 7,903 of JAOWBL010041695.1, read as the reverse complement.
CCAGCAATCCTTTTCTTAATGGTTCCAAACATTACAAAGGTGGTGTTTTTTTTATGTTAAAATATCGATTTCAGTTTCATTTGAAGGAATGTTTGCATACTTTTAGGAGTCCTTACTATCAGGAAAAAAAAACATCCAAAATCATTTGCACTCTTGTCCTGGTCATCTCTTGCTTTTCTGTGTTACCATCAATAAAAATCTAATAAAAATCAGCTCACAGAGTTTTCGTGGACATCATAACCTACTAACCACCACTGCAGGAGGGAAGCTCTGGTCATCCTCAGCTGGTGGAGGCTCCTCCAGATTGCTAAACGTGACAAAGTTGAGCGTGTCTTTGCCTCTCGTGCCCCTGTTACTCCTTCCCAAAACACCCATTCACACGGCACTATTTCACCCCTATTACTACCTTCTGAGGTGGTACAGTGGCATAACAGCTGCAGAAGGAAATGTTCCACTGTTCCACCTCCAAACACAGAGTAGAATAATAAAGGAGCGACAGTGGCGGTATCAAACTGTCAATGTGACTGGGACTAAACAAAGAGCTTGAGATCCCTCTCTAATAATCCCAGGTGTACCATGAGCATTAAAACTGGAGGATATGATAGCTTCCATATGCAAATGTTTGCAGTTTTTAACACCAAGGTCTTATCTATTTTCAAACTGTGCCTGCAGATTTGTACCTGAGCTTGTAGCTTTTCTGACATCTGCTCAGATTCATGCCCAACAAAAGAAGACACATGGTCAGTTTTGTGTTTTCACTAAAAGAAAAAATGAAACAAGCTGTTCTTTAGTGTTTGGTACTTTCCCTTTGATAATCACTGGGTTGTTTTACATCCTTCACCACTCACGAAAAGCTTTAAAAATGACAATAGCACTTAAAACAAACATGAAAGCTTCCCAGACTAACGGTAACATTTGAAAATACAGATGAAAGAAACAATTACTACTCCTGTGATAACAAAATGAATTCTCAGAACTTGCTCCTTGTTAAACCTTCATCATGGACTTTATCATTTTATTTTCACCTAAAAATAAAACAAAAAAAAACAGACTGTGCAAGCCCAACTTCAGACCAAACAAATGGCCTTTTCAGTCACTGTGTCCTACCTTGTTCTGGTCAGTCCAATACAGGAAGTAGCCTTTGGGATCAACTGTTAGGGTCACTGGGGTCACAGTGGTGGAGTCCTGTAATAAAGAAAAGAGAGCCAGAGTCAATGTGTGCGGCTTCTTAACCTGTCTTGGTTTCAACATGAGTGTGTGCTTTTGTGTCTAAAGGAGAATATACTCTGGGTAAACCAATTAATGTATCTGTCAGCATCAAAGCATAGTTTTCTAATACCACTTGCATTCCAAAACCCAATTTGACATTAAAAGTGCTGTTTATGCTCTAGCATGCACACAATCCTTTCCTTTTAGGGTACTTCTTTCCAAGCCACGATGAGGCATCACCACAAATGACCAAGGAGTCGGGGGGGAGAGAGAGAGAAAGCGAGCAAGTGTGTGTGTGTGAAGGGGGGGGGTATATTTGCAATGCCTGTAGTCATAGCTTTAGGTCATCTCATAGTTGATGTTTCCATTTTCCCTTGTAAGAAAAATCCTTTCCCACACTTTCTACATACAGACGTCCACGTCACCCACACCCACACACGTTGACCACCAAGGTGCACATGGCAACGCCAGATATTATTGGAGGCTTCTATAAAAAGAAAGAGCCGATGCTTTTTTGTCTGCGTGCGTGGTGGCGGCCATTCAGCTGAACAGTGGCACATTGTCCTCTTCAATCGGCTATCGCTGTGAGCTCAGAGAGACGGAAACCGCATTTGCTGCAAGAGAGCAACAAAATCTTCAAAGTGTCTTCATTAGACTGCTAATGATGTCCCTATCATAGCATTTAGAGTCAGAGCTAATGGTCTGCATCAGCTACACACTCATCATATTGGGAAGCCACCCCATGCAACTGGTACATCACGAAACCATCAGGCTGGGAGCTGGAAAACAGAAGACTAGACTCTAGAAATCATTGCATTCTGTCTAAATAAGACAATGACAGTTTACAAATATTCATCAAAATCCAGGAGGACACTTAAAAAAAAACAGGGAAGGAAGTGAGAGGAAAGTAAATGACTGACAAGTGATATATCACAGGCAATTTGCTGCAGTGACGTTTGCTATGGCAACCCAGAATTCCTGTGAAATCTATTAGAGACTCAAAAGGAATCGTTTTGGCTGTGTTCACATGACTGCACAATCTTCGCAGGCTTGACTGAATGACAAAAGACCAGGCTCATACCACGGAGAGCATGCAGCATACACACACTGCTCATACAGTAGCCTGAAAGCAAGAAAAAAAAAAAAAAAAGAAAGAAAGCCTTAAGTGTATTTTAACGGTTCTTGGATTTAGCCTCTCATCACAAATGCATCTGGTGCTCACTTAACTCGCAGTCCACTCTCCAATTTCTCCAAGTTAGCATACAAATATGAATACCTGCTCCTCGCTGTCTGTGAACACATGCAGCTTTTCCGAGAAAAATGCACACATTTGCATGCTAACATTTACATTTACGGCCGGCAAGACATGGCAATGGATGCACCATCGGCGCTATCGGTGGGAGAAAAAAGGGACGGCTTGTGAGCGCGGAGAATTTGCCTAATGCTGAGAGAGGAATCATTTTCACCGGCACTCAACATCCGCAGACACCACAACATGAGTCATTAAGGATTCTTGGCAAACATATTCTCGTGGGTCTGCACATTTACAAACCAATAACAAGAACGATATGAAACAAAAGTGTTTATAGTACTGTGTACAACAAAATAAGAACAGCTTGCTGACATTATATTACCTACTACTGTTTTCTACCTTTATTGTCCATTCGCTTATTTGGAGATTTGTCGCTAATGGGACGACAAGCGGAAGAAATGGTCTGCTTTTTGCAGAGTGAACACGAGATTAGTGACTGACTTGTAAAAGTACAAGCGCCCTGAGGGAACTGGTGCCAGGCAAGAGACATTACCATTATTTTTAGTGAAGCGTCTGAACCATTAGCCACCACCTAAGGGGGTATGCTAGAGAGGAGATTTGAGCTCAGCACATTTCTGTTGTGTATACTAATGACATATTCTGCTACTTTTAAGGGATTTCAAGCTCCCCGGCGGAGCCTGATAATATCTTATTGAATGTGCATCAGACCAAAGGGGCATGGCGCGTTTTAATCCGACGAAAATCTCTGTTTACAAAGAGCCTGTGTCATCTTTTATATCTCATGTCTTAGCACTCTTGTTAGTGATTTTTAAGAGTAAGGGTCCTTCACAAAGGATTTGGATTACTGTTTAACCTTCATTCTGTCTTTAATGAAAGCAGTTATATGTACACCAAAGGTGCCATTTGAACTGACTGACACAATAAAGGTGATATTTTAACACAAAACTAGGAATTTCCTGAGCTACACACACACACACACACACATGCACAGTGCCTGTGCATGTCTGTATGACAGCAGCTGGGGAGGTCTGGGCCTTTTGTAAACATTTCAAGTAGTGTACTGATTGCTCTTCCATTCTTTTTCAGCAGCCAGCCACCGAGCATTGCGTGCTGGAGTGTACAGATCCTTTCCTCAGCCTTTCAAACTCCATCCTTCCCAAAATTCACACTTTATGTTCTTCTACTAGAATACAGTATAGCTTTATTACAGAGTGAACACATTCACTGCTCAGACAAATAATCGCACCTGACCTCATGTTTTGCTGGACCACGTCCATCTGGGATTACATTCACTGTAACATGGTTACAATAAGCTTATGCAACGTCACCATGTTTATTTCCTCCAGAGATAGATTAGAGTTGAACAAGTGTGTAAAATCTTCTGCAGCACATCTCAAAAAGCTCTGTGGAGGACAAGGTATGTGTAAAAAAAACAGAAGAACCAAAAAAAAAAAAAACACCTGAGCCCAATAAATCCTGGCATTGTCATCTTGAAATATGCCCGTGCCATCAGGAAAGAGAAAAACAAGTATATGGATGGAAACACCTTGCCATTCAGGAAACTGAGCCCATTTCTTGCTGACCATAGAGTAGACGATTCTGCAAAAACTATTTAGTGTCACTGTTTAAACGACTGAAACTAGACTGCTTTGTGATTCTTCCTAAACCTTAGCTGCAGACCAAAAACTTTAGATTATATTAAATCTGTTTTTTATTTCTTTTTTTCTCATGGACACTGCCTCTGATTGCCACCTTCAACCTTTCAGACAGAAATCACGGGAGTGCACCCTACCTCAAGCAAGACTCTTCAGGATTCTCTTCCAGCTGTAGAAATGTGTCTGCAACCATGAAATTCCTTGTAAAATCAAAGTGTCAGGTCAGCACAACTTTGCTGAACCGAGACCTGACCAGCTGATAGTGATGATACAGCCTCCGCAGGCTTGCACTGCAGGAACGAGACACGATGGTGCATCACCTCATCTGCTGCTCTTTTTAACCCTGATGCAGAGTTAATCTGGATTCATCAGACCATATCGACGGCCGAAATGCAAAAGCTCCTATCTGCGAAATGATCAAGACCATGGAGAGAAAATCTTCTAATCTTCACTTTCCAACACCTAGTGGATCTTGTTTACATGTAGTATAGTAATCTTGTCCAAAAACAGGGAAACATTTGTTGGGTATCCAAAAAGAACATCATTGTTTGAGAAAACAAGTTTTTATTTTCTTCTCTCATGAGAGTGCATGTTTCTGATTTCAGATTTGCATTTTGGCCATCATTGTGGTCTAATTTATACAATCTTTAGCTAACTTAGCAAAGTGATCGTCTTTCACTGTAATTCAAGATAATCCCTAAAGATAATGGCTGACTACTTGAACTAATGATTCACTACTGTTCTTCTATGACTAATAATCTGCTGGTATTTCTGTGATCTCAACAATCTCATCACTTGATTTGTGATTAATAATTTGAACCTTCTAAAATGGGATTTTTTTTCCCCACAAAATGTAGATATGGCTACACACTCTATTTGTTTGGGTTAAAGTGGACATCGGATGGCATTTTTGTCTCATCTAGAGAGTGTCTACCTATCATTTTTCCAAGCCATTTATAATTACTTTTGGATGAGGAAAAAGTTCCTTAAACAAGATAACATCATCTTAAGTGTTATTTTCATTGACTGAATGTCTGGAGGCTCTCAAATGCCATCCGCTGGGTTTCCATGGGGAATGGGGGTGCTTCATCCATCTAATCAAGTAAAGAGCACAAATTTCCAAATCAGACTATGATAGTGTTTTCAACAAAACAAGTCCAAAAATCCCAGCCATACATGTTTGAACCAGAGTATGAAAGCAATCAACTAGTGGGACTGAAACAACAAAGATTACACCGCTGTAAAAGCAAAACTGGAAAATGTTTGTTACTTCCTCAAAACCAAATACTTTCAAAAACTTTTCCTTGTGCAAAGTGTCCACTGATATTTTAAGACTATTATAACCCAACAACATCACTGTTTCTCACTGGCTGGACCGCTGACATCATGATGCAAAGCCAGAAGTTGTCCCTCTCCAGTCTTACCACATGGTAAAAGTCTGAAATAAAGTCTTGAACCGCAGAATAATGAGACATGGATCTGCTGTTTATTTTGCATGAAAATATAAGACCTTAGGTGTCTATTTTTTTTTAGCTTACTACGACATCTACGGTAAAATGTAACTGATGAACTCCAAAACCATGAAAAAACACCTTATGTCTAATTTAATGAATTACTATTTAACTGCAACATTTTATTGGACTACTTTTTCGAAGTAGTGCTTCTTTTTTTTTTTTGGTCTCATAGATTTTTCACAAAAAAACTCATCATAGTAAAGCAATAAATCAAAGGGGCACATAAGTGTCAGAAATTATTTGTTGCTTAACCAATTCTGTGTTGAAAGGTTGGAAAGTAGCGCAGCATCCAAAGTCAGGATAAGAAGAAAATGATTTAATGTAATCCTTTTCCACTGACAGTTCATTATTGCTTATCTCTCTCAGTCTGGCTCTGGGTCCCTCCGTGATTCTTTCCATGAAATGATACAGAAAGGAAAAAGGAAGGAAGTGCATGGGAAATGACAAAGAGAAAGTGTCTGGTGGGTATTTGGTTTGGCAGATAGGCCCGCATGTACAAACACGGTTGTGAGGCAGATGGGGACGCACTTCTTCTAACAGGATACCAAAGGCTCATTAGTGGTTGGTAGTTAAAGAATTACTAATGCTGTAAAGATGACTGACAGAGTGGTAGGTGTGCGAGTGTAAGCGAGTTCCTCTCTGCTATCTGTACGGACCACATTCACACTTCTGTAACGCTCATCCACCAGAGCCATCTGTGCCTCGCTTGGCTCACCTGAACTCGGTGAATCTGAACATTTATTTGCAAGGATGGCCTTGTGAATTTAGGTTTCAGCATGCCGCTTACATAAAAGCATCATTACTGACTCCACCTGCATGTATGAGCTCTCTTTAAACAATAACCTACACAACAGGACCATTTTTTCCCCCCACCAACGTTCATTTCCAAATGCTTTCAAAATAGAAGCAGACCTACGTCAAGACCAGAGGAAAAGCACCCAGTTATTCAAATTAGACTGGATCTGAAACAAATATCACAGAAAGACCCTTTCAGACCCCTAAGAGCTCTAATTAATACAGTGTACAAGATGAGAAGAAAATGTCGTGTACAGTAATGTCTCTTGATTCAAATTCAATGTGAAAGGCAGCAGCTTTTAGTGGATTCTCTACAGGATTTTTTAAAAGGGGTGTGTTGATGTGTTGCTGGAGAAATGTACACTGCAGCCAAGGCTCTCTGTGAAAAGCTTCTGTTATACCCACTGGCCTTGTGTAATCACTTTTAATCAAGGTCACTTCTCCACAGCTAAAATCTCCTGTTACGTTCAAGTAAATAAATAAATGTGGATGCACCCTTGTCTGGTGATTCGCATCTCAATGAATGTGTTTCCTCTTGATTTCCTCTTGATTTCCTCTTGATTTCCTCTTGATTTCCTAATTATAGTTAATTGATAAACGCTTCCAGTGAGGAGGAAGATTAGTTCAAATGGCAGATTAGATCTAATGAACGAAGAGCAAATTTTCTCACACTCGCACAAGGACCGGCACGTGCACTCACTGGCACGCGCACGTACGGATACTGTACATCGGACAATGTAAACAAAGCACACGTCAGTGCACATGAGAGCCGCAACATTGCTGAACCCCCTCACCAGGGAGGCATAAAAAGGGCTGTCTGCCCCCCTCCGTGGGTCTCCACGGAAAATTTCACCTATCGACTGTATTGTCACACGAGATTGTGTAACAGGCTGCATTCTGGTGGCATTTGCATGCAAATAAAGCGTGCACAAGTCCCCCGATGATGAGAAAAGAGAAGAATCATTGCTGGCCGGTCTGGCCGTTACTTACATCATCCCACTTCATAAATTTATTGCCCCTTCTGAGACACTCGGGCACGGACACTGGCTTGAGCTGCAGCGCATGAACTCCAGGCTGTGCCCCAGCCATTGACTCATCTACTCTTCTCGACGCACGACGGGGCTGGAAAGAAAGGAGTCGCTTCTCTGTCTTCCTCTCTCGTGTGTCTTGTTCTCCCGTGTAATGTGCTTGAAAGCGGGCTGAAGGGAGCGCACTACTGCTGCTGCTGCTGCTGCTGCTGCCAGTATGTCATGCCTGCACTGACCGCGGCGGTGGCGCGTCTCGGCGTTTGGAGAGCTGTGGAGGAGGACGCAGGCGCAGCGGACCGGAGCCACTGACTGACTGGCTGCCTCGCTGAGTGGCACGCAGCTAAGAGACGAGAAGAAAGAGAGAGAGAGAGAGAGAGAGAGAGAGAGAGAGAGAGAGAGAGAGAGAGAGAGAGAGAGAGAGAGAGAGAG
>JAOWBL010041684.1:0-26451 GCA_028564865.1 Zenarchopterus dispar | reverse complement strand
ATCCATCCATCCATCCATCCATCCATCCATCCATCCATCCATCCATCCATCCATCCATCCATCCATCCATCAATCAATCAATCCCAAAGTTGCTTATAACAGCACTTTTTAGAAAAGCTGCAGGTGATGTCACATGGAATTTTTAATTTTGACATATAGTCTATGTACATACATATGTAATAACTGAGACTGAATCCCTGTTTTTTGTCCTTTCTGTCACTTTTTAATATTTCACCAACTTAGGTCCTTTGACTGACTTTAGACTGTAGAGTGTATTCCATTTTGGACATCAAAATCATGTAAATGCTTTGCTTTTGAAAATATAATGTACAAACAATCTTTGATAAATTCATTTCCTCTTTTCACTTTTTTTTCTTATTAAAGGCCAGCATCACAGAAGTAATTGTTTTCTCTCTTTCACCCCCATCTCATCAGTCAGCCGCTCAGGGAAACAAATAGTATTTTGAAATTGACAGTGGCAAATATTATTCTGCAATCAGATCCCCAATCTAAAGTGTTGGATTTAATATTCGCTATTCATATGTTGATTCTAAATTAGTAATGACACTATTCTGTGCCAAGTGTCTATAATCACAGTCACAATGTACATTATTCTGGGCCGTAGGCAAGAGCCTCCACTACAATTATGTTTCTCTTGGCCTGAGATTGAGTCTATGACTGTGTAATTGGCTTTATATCTCCAACTATCACCCAGAGCAGTTGCACATATTATTCACACATATGGTGGGTAAATATTTGTCAGAAATCATTGCTATTTTTAGCATAATGTAGATGTTGAAAGAGCAGTGCCCTGACAGCATCCAATATTGCTGTTCAAAATCACTGAATGGGCTCTCTCATCCTATATTGTTTGTGATGATGACTGGGGCACTTTCTCTATCTGGGAGCTTCTTGAAGTGGAATGAGAAAACTAAATTAGAAATGTGAGCATATAACCAGTGCTGTGAGAGACATTCAACATCTCCTGTACTCTAATGGCTTCAGAGGAGTATGTCTCACAACATCAAGACAAATCGGATAGCTTTGGCCAAGTACTCAGAGCCTGAAAAAATAAGATTTACTCTCTTGATAATTCAGCATGTTAAAGATTCAGACTCAGGACCAAAACTGAGATGAATAACTGAAGACACTGCTCACTTCCCAGTCTAACCAAGTAGGGCAGGGACTTATTTTAGTTCCTATTCTGACCCAGTATTAAATCAATTAACTTCTGATTTGGCTTCCTGTTCTTTTAGAACAGTAGGTGTGTTTCCATTAGCAAGAATTCCAGGTAAATTTTTCAGGGCTGGATTTTTGACACGTGTCTCCATTACCAGGAACAGCCCTGAAAAAATGGCTTTCAGGAAACTTTGTGGGGTGTAAAATGTTCCTGTAGTATGAGAGGTACTCAGACTAGCCAACAGGATCTACCTGGCTAGGTGTCTCTGTTGATCAGGATTTCTAAATTATGCTCAGCACTCTCAGTTTCACATAAATTACATGAATGCAACTCATTTAGATGGACTGGACCAGAAACATTTCGCTGAAAGTACATTTGATGAAGTTTGACATTACAAGATAAAACAATGGATGGACCAATGAGTCGGTTCAGGCAAATGAAAATGAATGTAGCATTCCTTGTTTATGTGTTTTTTTCTCTTTCCTCTTTTGCTGCATTCTTCATTTTTGTCTCCTTGGAGGCTGTTAGCTTGTTACAAAAGAACAGCAAAAAATGTGCACTACTTCCACCTTGTGGCCATCAGTGCTATTTTTTCAGTCAATAGGTTTTATGTGGTACTACAGAGTAATGGAGACACGTCGACTGAAAGGGCTGAGGAGGGGTTCAACGCTGTTAGAGGTTCCTGTCTGGCGGGTCTACCCTAAAGTCATTTTTTTTGCAAATCCAAGTCACGTCTCGTTTCCCCAGTTGTGAACGTACCTCCTATGATATCCTGATGACCAGTCCACTTCAAACTCTGTATTATAATATTCGAAGAATTCAAAGCATGTGGACTTATTATCACTTGTGACATCTCATACTCTAATATCCCTCTCACTGCTGAACCCAATCTAACAGTAACCTAATAAACCCACAAAGTTACATGGCCATCAATAAACTGATAACCTGGCTTACGCCAACTTTAATAATATCCAGTCTTTCTCTCTGCTATCATCAGCAGGTAAGTTTCAGCTAAGCAGAGATGGTTAAGTTACCCAACCATTACTTTTGTCAAACACAGATAACACTCGGAAGTGTGAACAAATAATTTCCTTGCACATGTTTCTACAATATATATACTACTAATTAGTGAGAAAAGTACTTTATTTTACTTTTTTGCATGTAATACTTTATTTTACAATTAAGTCATTCACAAATGTTTGGATGTTTTTTTTTTAAGATATCTTTAGAACACCTCTTTATACTAACAGATGAGAGTACAAAAAAGGATTTTGATTTGTCACAGAAACTTGGAATTATATAAATCAGAAAAACAGACAATCTGAGTAGTGTCAATGCTCACTTTCATTTCTCTTCATGGTTCATTCAAGTACTCCACCTCATTCTTAGTCTTATATAAAGACCAAGTGTTACTTGCCTCTCAAGATGCTTTTGGATGTCTTTCGTCTGCAAAAGGACGAGACATCCAACAAGATGAAAGAAATAACCCATAAATGGGTACAGGGGCAATGAATTAACTTGAAATCCTCCCTCCAACTGTCTTGGTGCAAAGCCAGAACCTGAGACATATCCTCTGAAAATATACAGCCAGAACACAGTACCTTCATATATGTAATGTGAGCAGTTAGGCTGCAGTACTTCATCAAACCTTGGCAATGCATGGCTATGTCAGGAACAACTGTGAAAAAACAGCAACATTGCAAGAATCCATAGCAATGTTTTCACCTGGAGAATAGTTTTACTCTACTGTTGCAGGACCAGATAACATCCATTCTTCACTCAACAAAGTACTAAAGGACCAAAATCAACTATGAACATAAAAAAACTAAAAGAAGAGTGAAACATTTGGTTTGCATTTTTTTGTTTGTTTTTCTACTTTAACATATCTGATTCAAATGATTAAGTCACCATCAGTTTGTTCTCAAGGTGTAAATAAGTCTGTTATTAATTTGAATCAGGTGTTTTGATGTAGAGAAACATCTAAAACATGTAGGGCACTGGTCACCTGGAATTGGGACTGAGGAATACTGCCATCCATCAGCATAGAGCATGTTGCACCTTGTTTCCACTTACTTCTGCAAACCCATGTAATACATCTGTTCATCTATTCATTCCTATAGACATGATCTGTATTTCATTGCTGGAGGGCAAGTGAAGACATGGCATGAGGAGCCACCTCTTTTAACCTCTCATAAGACCATCCCTGCCACCGTCCTTTTAAAAAAAAATCATTTATCCCTAGTTTTGGAACTTCCTAGGTAAACAAAAGACTTGCTCACCGTATGAACTAAAATAACTCCTTGCCCTATTCACAATTCCTTGGTCTAATTTTTTTCACCAACCCTTCCACGTCCACCGTCACCTTCACTTGCTGAGTTTGTATAATGTGTTTAGGGCTGCTACCACAAGAGTTGATGGTGACAGCTGTTCTGATAATAGGCTGGTTCCAGTATTTTTAAAAGATTCACTAAGTTTTAACCTCTCACCACCTACACCAACTATCTGTCCACAAAAATTTGATCTTTTATGTTTAACAGCTACTTTTTGATCAGGTTAGAACTTCCATTAACCTGAATGAATAAGTTCCTCCAAACTACACTTACATTAGTGACACTAGGACAGACAGGGATATGGCCATGCTATTAAAGTTGCAGGTGGTAAGTATATTGTTGTCATATTTGCTGAGATAACGACTATATTCTGATAATATTACATAGACTAGGTAATTTGAGAAACAAATTGTTTCCTTTGGCACCAAATGCAGCTTTCAGTGAAGTTTAAAAGTTTCCACTGATCCCATCGCAGCTCCTCCAGTCAGAGCCAGGGGGCATGTAAAGTGAATGTCAGAGTCAAGGACGCTCCAGCCCCACGCGCCAAGTAAACTTTTGCACATTATTGCTTGATTAAGACTAGATGTAAAATGGTTATACAAGGTTTTTTAAAATTATTTATAAAACTTACTTACCTCTGTTCGTTCCTTTACTGGAAAGAATGTTGCCTTAGGATTATGTAGTAACATAACTTATTCAAGCTCGTGCATACAGCTCAAATGCATATGTTCTGGCGAGCACAGCACACTCCTTGACAGCAAGTACAGGGGGGAAGGATACAGTTCTGGAGTTCAGTGGAAAGGCTGGATGTTGTATACATTTAAAGTTTCTATTTTGGGAAGTTCCCTACTACAACTTTAAGCAAAGCTTTTTAGTCTAGAGAGGTGTAACTTGGTGACATCACATCATTCAAATATCGAGGTGCTGTCAATAAATGATGTAGCAAAATTTCTTTCATTACCTACAAAACAGGTCTGGAGTTGTCCATGTTTTTCAAATATCATTCTGTTCACCTGTCACAAGCCTTGTGCGTTGTTTAAGACTTGATTAAGTTCTTAATGCCCCACATACTGCTTGTATTGAACCTTCCTCCACTATCTGTGAAAATATTGCTAATTTTTTTTTTATTGAAAAAGTTATTTCCTCCAGAGTTTTAATCCCACCTAGTTCTTTTGACCCTTGTGTCTGTGTCCCGGATTCTGGTGTTTTTAACCAGTTTGAACCCATGACTTTATCCTTTTTACAAAAGGTTGTGGCTTGTCTTAAGTCCTCAGGTTCTCCTAATGATGTTTTATCCACTACATTTTTTAAAAAGATTTTCCTACTCAGGGCCACCAGCGCTTGCAATTAAAAACAGTAGTCTATCTTTTGGTGCTGGCCCTACAAACTTTAAGCATGCTTTTAGATTTAGCTGCTGCTTTTGACACAGTGGACCACAACATTTTAATTTCTTGTTTACATGAGTGGGTGGGTATTAGGGCTAGAACACTGGAATGCTTCAAGTCCTACTTGAAAGATCAAAGTTTTTTGTTAGCATTGGTGACTCTGTGTCCTCCTTTGTAAACCTATCATGTAGGGTTCCACAAGACTCAATATTGGGCCCTCTTCTGTTTTCTGTTTATCTGCTCCTGCTTGGTACCATCCTTCATAATTATGAAATTTCTTTCTGGCACACATAAATAAGATTACATTTCCCCCATTTTAGCATCATTGCACAAGCTGCCTGTGCAATTTAGGTCCTGAAATTATTTTATTTTAGGACCTGAAATGGTCTAGTCCCAACCTACCTCTATGAGTTGCTACATCCTTACCCTCTCGCACTGAGCTGATCAGCTCAGTGCGAGAGGGTGATCAGCCCTCAGCTGATCAGCTGTTCCTGAATGTGCCAAAAACAAAGAGAAAGCTCAAAAAGATCACGCTTTTCAGCTGTCACACCAAAAATGAGAGATGCTCTGCCCTCAATGGTGTGACAGGCCCCTCCCCTTTCTGTTTTTAAGAGCCATCTTAAAACCCACCTACTCTCCCAGGCCCAAGATGTTGACTTGTACTGTTTTTTAGGTTATTTCAATTAGGTTTAGGTTTAATCATTTTTATTTTTAATAGAATTTTTAAAAACTAATTGTATTAATATTTTATTTTAATCTCTAATGAAAGTTTCTGTTTTTATTATGCTTTAATTTCATACCTTTTATTTACTCACTATACAGCACTTTGGTCCACAGTAGCAGCTTAAAGTGCTTTATAAAAATAAATAAATAAATAAAAGAATAAATATGGTATGGCATCTACAAACAAATGATTTGGTATGATCAAATTTTTTTCTTTACTTCTTCTACATTGTCATATGCTCAGAATGCACATTTAAAGTGTTACAGACGATTACAGAGTGGTTCTCTTTAACCAGTCATTTCCAAGGCCAGCTAGCTAACCATCAGACTTAAAAAAATGATTTGATGTCTGCTTTCAATATTAAAAAAAGAAAGAAAGGTTGAATATAATGGATGGCATTGCACTAGCAAAATGTAAGACAGCCTTCAGCAAAATATGCAGAGTCACAATGAAATCCATAAAAATGCACGACTCAAATATAATGCTGACATCTAGCTCCTTTCACAGTGAGGGCCCTAGTTTCCAGAAAAAAAAGTACACACACACACATATGTATGTATTTGTGTGTGTGTGCACATATGTGCATGTGTAGAACCTTTCAAAGATGAAACTGAAAAAAAAATCAGGCAGACTGTACTGTATCCACCAATCTAGTAACAACACAGTTTGCAGATATGTCAATATTAGGGGTAAACCTGATATCTAAGTTTAATTTAATATATAGTGAAATACTTGGGAAATCTGGACAGAACCTCAGTTCATCCACACGGTGCTCAGACTCTACCTGCCAGCTTTTTAAAATCTTTTTTAAGCTCTTACTGACAGATCTTCTTGAAATTGCAAATGCATCGTTACTGTTGAGTACATTCCCTCTGTCCCTGACAACAGTGCTTTTAAAGCCCCAACTGAAACAAGAATGTGTCTGTATCAAACAATTATAAGTCCATATTCAATCTACCTTTTGTCAACAAGCTTATTGAAAAGATATTTTTCAATCATTGAGCCATCTTTTTATCATTCATTGACCATTTTAATTCCTTTCAGTGAGGTTTCCATGCCAACCACAGAACCAAGAACGCACTTGTTAAGGAAGTGAATGACAAACATCGCTAATGCCCGCAGGACAATAGTTCTGATCTGACTGGATCTGATTTCAGTCTTTAATGTAGCTGATCACAATACTTACTCCACAAACTAGAAACATGTACTAAAGTCTCACATATGGTTTATGAAGTGGCTCAAGTTATATCTAAAAAAGAGGAGATTCTTGCCTTTGGAAGCTATGCTTCAAGAAAAGCATGGTGTCCCCCGGAGGTAAAACCCAGGGCCTATATTACTGAACCTCTGTTTGCTCCTGCTTCGACTAATTAAAACAGACTCTCCAAACATATGACACACAAACACTGTGTCAGGATGATTCTGATGTGTCACGATATATAGCTCTGTTAGAATGATTGAAGTCTCCTTAAATAGTTCAGGGAATGTATTGATCAAATAAATAGCTGCTTGCCTGAAAACTTTCTTCAACTTAACAAAAAACATAACTGAAGTACTGTAGTTGAGGAAACAAAAGTAGACTGATGATTGTATCTCACCTTGACAGAAAGCTTAAAGCAATGGACACTGTTAAAAAGCTGGGTGCTATAGGGACCATAATTTTATCTTCAATCATTAAGAGCAGGCGATAACTAAATCAGCTTTTTTATCTTAAAATCATGGCTGAAGTCATATGTTTTATGTCCAGTTATGAGATAGAAAATGCTTTTATTTCCAGTAAAGTTGATTACACCTCACACAGGCTGTTCAAACAACACTACCAATCAACTATATGGTGCAAAATGCAGCTACAAGTGTTCTTACAAAGACAAAAGGAACTGATCACATCACACAATACTGAAGTTTTTATATAAAGTACCAGTAAATCATAATATTGAAGTACTGTTCTGTTCTATAGTTGACGAAGGTCTGAAACAAGCATAGAGAAAACCTCTACTGTGAGCCAACAAAAGCAAATTTTAAATCTAGGCTTCAGGCAACTGTTTTCAGTTGCTTTTCTCTCTGAAATTGTAACTTAAGATAAATTCAAATTTTAAAAGGTCTCGCATACAAAGGAGTGTTTACTTGTACTGTATATCATGTTCTTTCTTTTTAAAAAAACAAAACAAAAAAAACAAAAATAGGTCTGAGGAGCCCACACAATAGCAGAAAAATGTTCTGGTGACCAGGTTTTAATGGAAACATATTTTCAACATATGTTCCAAAATTTAAACCGTTAAAAGGCAAAACAACAACAACAATAATAATATTTTTTCTTACAATTTATATTTTTGTACATAATCTGTATGCATGTAATGCACAATGGTTATTTTTGTGCTCCATAAATAATCTTGCCTTTGCTGGCTTTCCTTGAAATGAATGAAATATTAGAACAGCAGAGTCTGATTGTGTGTATTTTTCCTTGCTTTTGAGGTTACCAGCACACGTATTCATTAACAAATGGAATAACTGAGCTTTTATCTTCATAACAAGATTGTGGTGTTTTTAGAAATGTATGTTTTGTTGTCTATCATTATGCTGCTTCTCTGTGATCTTGATTGAGCAAAGCTAACAGTCTGAAACCGGACACAGCTTCTGCTGCATGCTTGTGTAGGCGTTTCACCGATGTTTGTGACAGCAGATTGATTTATTCATCTTCTGTGGTTCTGACTTGACTGGTTCTGAGTCCTGGCCAAACACACGACAAACAGTGGCTCCTCCATGAAATGAAAATAAATGAGATTTTTCATGAAAAATCTGTTAAACTTTCTTCTGAAAAAACCCTAGAATTTCAGTTCTGGGATTCTCTGTTTTCAAACAGAAAGGGAGGTTGTCTTTGTTGATTTATACTACCAGCAAGAGCGATGGCTTGTTCTATGAATGTGTGAAAATTTCAACTCTTGTAGAAAATCCCTTCAAAGTACACTTTATAAAGAAGCAAGGCTTTAGGATGAGACACTGCTTCAAGTTGAAGAGTTTAAGCATCTCAGAGTCTTATTCACAAATGAGGGTAGAATGGAGTGGGAGATTGACCGGCCGATCGATGTGGCATGTGTGGACTCTACGCTAGTCTGTAGAAGTAAAGAGGGAGTTGAGCCAAAAGGAAATGCTTTCTGTTTACTGGCTGATTTATGTTCCTTCTCTCACCTTTTGTCATACCAACAGAATCAGATCACAAATACAAGTGGCTGGAATGAGTTTTCTCTTCAGGATGAAAAATCCTGCTGGTAGTTGAGAGAGTCCACCTCTGTCTCAATTGGCACATGGAGAGGAGCCAGTTGAGGTAGTTTAGGCATCTGGTTAGGATGCCCCCTGGACGATTCCCTGGAGAGGTGTTTTGAGCATTTTCCAACTGGATGAAGGCTAGAGGGGGAAAGAAACATGACATGCTGGATAGATTATGTTTGTTAGGTGGCTTGGAAATACCTTGGTGTTCCTCCCAGAGGAGCTTGGGGAGGTGCCAGGGGAGTGGGAGGTTTGGCCCGCTTTCTTGCTGCTGCAACAAAGAACCAAAGTTAGTATAGTTGAAGGATGGATGGCTTCTATAGGTCAGCATAGCATGTTCCATTAAATCAGTGATTTTATTTAAAGGCAGGCTAAAATACTTCTACCTGTCTTGGATCAAAGATCAAAACAAGAGATTTTTGCAGATCGGGACAATTAAAGTTAAACCAACATTCTAATTAAAACAGCATGTACTTACTAGCGGAGAAGCGGTAAGGGATGCAGCCATTTACTGTATATATATATCCTGTGGTCTTTCACACAAATAAGTATCTTGCATTATTACTATTATTTTTTTCTGACCTTTTATTTTGACATTTTAAACTTTAAATTAAGGTAAGTTAAATGACATTTCCCCATGCATTTCATACCACATCAATACAAGTACATTATTATTATTATTTTTTAACCTGATTGTTATCTTCAGCTAACATCAGGCTCAGGTGTTTCCAAATACATTTGAGCTTGCCATCACGGCACCAAGTATTGGTAGCCAGTCAGTAAAGAAAGCGATATGTTCAATATGTTCAGTGATCCCATAGGGATCAATAAAAGTCTGCCAGAGCAATATTAGTCTCCAAAACACCTCACAGTTCATCTGTGAAAATATACCACACTTGTTTACATGAACATTCTGATGATTTTGCTCATATTTGACAACAGATGCACAGTATTTGAGAAAAAAAGAACAATATGAAACTACGATGGACTGGCGACCTGAACAGGGTGTACCCCTGCCTGTCTCCTGCTATGGACTGGGATTCGCTCTAGCAGACCCCCGTGACCCAGAAATTGGATTCAGCGGGTATAGAAAATGGATGGATAGTTGGAACAATATGAAATTAAATAATTTTCTTTGGGCATTAATAAATTATAATTGAATTGAATTAAATTGAATATATACCAGGTTATTTATAGAACTTGTTGGTAAAGAATTTATGATTTGCAAATGATTAGAGGGATCTCTAGAAAATAAAGAAGAAAGAAGTAGTAGCCTTTAACAGCTAATTTTGAGGACCCTTTTTCCTCCTTCAAACCATTATTTCTTCCATGCCTATGTTAAATACTGGGGAAAAGCCAGACTCAGGAGTCATTGCTACATTTGTATTTTATCATTCAAGACAAGCTGGAAATAGCTGAGAGACCTTTAAAAGACTCCCAGGAGAGTGACAGAAAGCTACCAGAGACCCATACAATCTGTATGAAAGTTTTGTCAAAAGTCTTAGACTTTGTGTGAAATTAGACAATACAATATAGTGTTCTGCTTCTTAGTAACTGTATATGTGGGTGGTATGTAGGGAACAATGAAGAGAACTCAGTAGAATGGACTTGTGGGTACTACTAGGATCCTTTTCCCTCAGTGCTGCTAATTGCTTGATTGCTGATGCAAAGATACAACAGATGGCTGCCATCTCATATAGTGACTAATGTAGTGGATGAAAACTACTTTTTATGATGCACTGTGGGATACATAGTGTTCAGTATAAAGAATATGAGAATTATCATAGCATATTTAGTTAACACAACAACAATGCAACCACACTAGCTATTTAGTGCACTACATAATGAGTGGGAGATGAAGTTGGGCACTGCTTGGCCGTAGCGATGTCAAACATTTATTTGTCTTTTTCTTCTTTTTGCTGTTCCGTCTAACAGTTGGCACAGCAGATCTATTTTCATTTTACTTCGTCTTCTAAATCTCCTTCTGTCACATCAACCCTCAGCATATCCTCCATCACCACTGGAATGACATGAGCAGATAAAGATCAAGTGATGTTTGGTGGAATGACTTTAAGAAACCAAGTGCAGAGTGAACATGTGGAGAATTATGACAAGGCTTGATGCTCTAAGGTCCTCACGTCGGCTGTACACATTGAGCTCAATATAAAAGTTAATACTCAAAGAATCCAGTACGTTTATTGAACTCGTGATACAAACAAAACAACCACATTTGTCTTTTTTTGAAGCTTTGAGTCTCCTGGCTTCTGCCACCTGGAACATGAAGTTCAAACGATGAATCTGACTGAAAAGACGACAGGTTGCTTCTGAGACAGAGACCAAAACAAACTGTGAACCCTCTTTTTCAAGTTTTAATCTTGTAGAATTGAGACCCTTCTGACCCAAATAGAAAGAAGAAAATATAGATGATGGATTTTCATCTCTTCCCTTCCTGCATCAGCACTGTAAGAAGTCTTGTCTAGAATGAGTAGGAAGGGCTCGGTGGCTGAGTTAACAGGAAGGGCGGAGCCTCAGACCAATGTAGTGTCATTTGGAGCTTCCATAGTAGGTCACGCCCAGGGCGATTTCCACAGTGGCAATTCCTACAGTCACTCTGTTATCAAAGAACCAGGGATAACGTTAAGTGACCCAATGCTTGCAGCCTTTTTTCAGTTAAAAGTCAATGGAAAACCACGAGGAGAGACCTGAAAAGCATGATATGGGACCTTTAATTGAATTTTCAGCTTTTATTACTCCTGTTAGAGCCTCATTTCACATGCCTGTGAAAGACAAAGGGATTTGGACAACTTCACAATGAAAAGGATATTAACTATTCAGTGGATTTAATGGCTGTTACATTATAATGACTCCAACTCTAGAGGGTAAATTGATAGCAGAAGCATGACATCTGTCCCAGCCCTGTGTGATTCATGCTGACAGTTCTCAGGCCAGTATGAATTTATTGATGTATAACATTATCCCATCCTGAGCACTCATAAAAAACCTTACAAGCACCTACAACCATGTGCAAAAATACAAACTTTCATGAAAAAAACAATTTGTTTTATTTCTGTAACAATATAGGAAATATCATTTGATCATAGTGGGACTTACTACTAGTCAAGTACAAATAACATATAACATTTTTCAATATTCTATTTTTTTTAACCAGAGATGAAAAAAAAAGAAAAATACTATGTATCTGTTTAATATTTCTACAGGACTTAAAAAGGTAAGTTGCTGCCACTTACTAATAACCATCAGCCCTTAATCAAGACTTGTAACAGCAAACATTTTGACAGTTTACTGTCTGGAGTATTGAGATGTATATTAACACAATGCCAAAAGGGAAAGACATGGGCAATGATCTTAGAGAAGCAATTGTTGCTGCATGTCACTCTGGAAAGGTCTATAAAATAAATTTAAAACAACTTGTTCTGCAGCAAAAACAATTATTCACAGGTGGAACGCATTCAGGATAGTTGCCTAACTGTCCAGGATTGAACATCTGAGGAAATTTATCTCAAAGTTAGACAATGGGACCATGGTACCTTGCAGTTATTCAGGCATGACGTTCTCTGTAAATCTGAGTATAGAGGGAAATGTGAGGATACTTGCCAACAGTTAAAGCTTGGTTGAAAACCAGGTCATGCAGTAACACAGTGACATGAATAACACAAGCAATTCTATATTAGAATGGGTGATAAATAAAAGACTCAAGGTTTTGGAACGGGCTATTCAGATTCTAGGCAATTCAAATGCTGTTTTGGGTTCTAAAGAGAGCTGTACAAAAGCAAATAGCAAAAAATCTCAGTGAACTGAGGAAACATTACAAAAGCAGAATTGGTCAGAATTCCTCCACAGCAATGTGAGAGATTGTATATGTTTGCAGGCCAGATCGTTCAGCATGCCAATCTTCCAGAGCTGCATGCTGACCTGCAGTCCCACCTTTTAAGCCCTTGGTCTCCTGTCTCTCTGTTCTTCATCCTCTTTGGTATCTCTCTTTTCTACCTGGCTGGTCATCACGAGGAGGGTACCCTCTTATGATCCAGGTACTGCTCAAGGTTTCTTCCCTTCTTAAGAAAAGTTTTTCCTTCCCACTGTTTAGCTTTAAGGTTTTTCTCCCGGTATGGGGAGTTTTTGCCATTGTTTATGTAATAATTGCTTGGTGGTCATGCTCTGGGTCTCTGGAAAGCAGCTAGAGACAACTTGTATTGTAATAGATGCTACATAAATAAAATTGAATTGCATTGCATTGAATAGATACAGTCCTGGAAACAACTACTTTTAACTTATTGCTGATAAAAGGTGGCTCTATTGGCTGTTGAATCATAGAAGTACTTAGTTTTGCCTGTTTATTTATTTCTTTGTTTAGGTTAACACAAATACAAACTCAGATGAAGAAAAACATATGAAGAAGGGGACACTGAAAGTGTGCATTACTGTATTTTAAATTACTTGCTAATATTAATTTTCCTATGTACTTATATGCATACAGTTATACTGAAAAGGCAAAATGATGCTGTTAGTTTGTTACATTTCCAAGAATGTATTTTCCAAAGTAGTTAGCAACTTACCCACACCGCATGACTCAGCACCACCTTCTGCTACACTGTACACTAATATTCATATTCTCTCCATGTGCTGCTGACAGTGTTGACAGCACAGTCAACATCAAAGTCAGAGGTGCTGTGACACCATTTCTAAATAATGCCAAGCATATGTGTTTGTATTATGTTATGTTTCTTTAATAAATAAAAAAGGAGGAGAAGAAAAAGAACCTTTAATTTGGCATATTCAGTCAATTTGTATGGCAATATTGCCCAATAACACAGCAGGGGTTTACTGTTTTCTGGGACTAAAAGAAAAGAGTCATTTTTCAGTTTAAAGGAAAAAAGACAGCTCTACGGTAAAGGCCATCTTGAAAATATTCTAATCCCAACCCAAACTATTCCAGGAAAAGTCTCTGATAGCCAACCCAAGTGTGGACCCCTCAGCAGTCCTTGCTCCCAAGAAAAACGCTGACTTACATTTTATTTAACTGTTATTTACCACGGTAAGTTGTATAAGAACAAACTTTAAATTGCTGCAATATGGCCAGAGGGAGAAATGCACTGACACATGGTGTTGCAATTGGGAGTTGGATAGCACCAGAGGTACGCTGCTGTTAGGCACCAAGCAGTTGTGGAAGAATGGAATTGTGTAATTATTTTTGATGTAGTATTAACTGATGGCCCATCAAATGCATAAAATTTGATTTTCTAATTTAAACTCATCATGATGAAAAACTGAGGGAAGACACACACTTGTTCCTGGGAGAGACGTCACAGACAGACAGAGCAGTGTTTGACAGGTAACATGGTAAGAGACTAAATGACTTGAAGAACTATTGTAAAAGCAACAATACCATGTATGACTTTTGTATGTAATGCTGAAAAAAATGTGGTGAAACCGTAAGACATATTTTTACAGTGGTGCACGGTAAATTTGTGCTGTGTTGAGAATGAGAAATAAGCTTTGCCAAGCCAATGAGATCCATGCAGAGGAACCAAGATGAATTAAAGCCTTGGCATTCCAATCAGCTTTAACTGTTTATCCATGTATTTTTACTCCCTTTTAAAAATTGAAAAAAAAGAAAAAAGCTAGCTTGTTTCCCCCACAGGAAACAAGTCCGACTGCGGAATAAAGCAAAACTTATGAGAGAACATATTTAATACATGAAATATGGAACAAGATTTATGCACCCCCTTCTGTGACTCTTGGTTTGACGTGTTATGTAACACTAACCAGAGCGTACGGTAACACTGTAACTTGTATCTTCCAATATGTCCTTTGCATTCAAGACAAAGATTAATGAAAGCCTTGTTCAAACTACACAGCTTGCCGGCTCTCTGATATATTAGATACCTCATTAAGCACAAAGAGCTGTAGTTCGCTTCAGCTTCACAATGTTGCTGAGACAAAATAACACATTTATAATAGTAAAGACCGACCTATGGTTGTGTTTTAACAAATGGCATTCTTACTTCATCACAGCAGCAGCTCAGCATGGCCAGCAGCGTGACATCAATTTTGACAGCAGCGTTTAACCCATCCCCCTTGGTTAGGAGAGCATTTAATATAAAAACAGGCCAGAGAATTGTACAAAAGCAGTATTTTACAGATCCTTGTTAGTTATGCATTTAACAGGCCATAATTTATTATTACCAGAAAGTAAAATTCAAATAATTTCCCTCCTCACCTGTTAGGAGTACAGGACCCAGATGCAAGAGGAAGGAGTGATAAAAAGTATAGTCCTTCATTTCAAACAAAAAGTGTTGCCACAACAGGCAATCCAAAAGCTAGAAACCAAAATTAATGGGGTAGGCAGTGTGGTAGGTGCCCGCAGCAGCATTGCACGAGTTGTACCACTCACCTGCTCCAAGGTGTGATGAAGTGTGCTGCGGACCTTGGAGGGGATATAAAGTGATCAGGTCCTTGGAAGCAGTTCAACATTCCAACTTCAAGGTTGAAACCAAAAACCAAATATGAGGAGTAACAAAACATAGGACTGAGAGACAGACAAAGAACTAACCCTCTGGGATGATGGAGCTTCTTAGTCCATCTCTAAGGGAGAATAAGCTTATGGAGAAAATCCACTTTGCTCACCCTGTGGACGAAACTCATTTCTGATGCTTGTATCTGGAATCTTGTTCTTTCTGTCACTATCCACAGCTCGTAACCATCGGTGAGGGTAGGAAAGTAGGCTGACTGGTAAATCGAGAACTTCACCTTTCAGCTTAGCTCTTCACAACTGGTCATTGCAGAGTTCGCATCACTGTGGATGCCGCACCAATCCATCTATCAATCTCCCACTCTATTCTTCCCTCACTCATGAACAATACTCTGAGATACTTGAACTTCTCCACTTGGGACAGTATATGATTTCTGACCCAATGAGGGCATTCCTCCCTTTTCTGACTGAGGACCATGGTCTCCGATTTAGAAGGTCATCCCGGTCGCTTCATAATCAGCTGTGAACTACTTCAGTGAGAGTCGAAGCTCCTGGCCTGATGAAGCCAACAGAACCCCATCATCCTCAAAAAGCAGAGACCCAATTCGTAGGTCACCAAAACCAGACCCCCTCCTCTTATTGGCTGCGCCTAGAAATTCTGTCCATAAATGTAATGAACAGAATCAGTGACAAAGGGCAGCCTTGGAGGAGGGGAGCCTCCACAGAAAACAAGTCTGACTTACACCCGGTAATGCAGACAGAGCTCTGACACCAGATGTAGAGGGACCGGACAGCCTGCATAAGGGATTCCAGCATGTCCATTCTTCCAGAAAACCCCCCAGGTCCCCACAGGAGTCTCGAAGGGATACGGTTAAATGCCCTCTCCAAGTCGACAAAACACATGGGAAGTTGGGCAAACTTCCATGCCCCCTCCAGGACCCTGCTAAGGGTGTGGAGTTGGTCCACCATTCCACAGCCAGGGCAAAAACCACACTGCACCTCTTGAATCTGAGATTCGACTCAGATTCATCTGGTGGACCCTCCTCTCCAGAACCCTTGAATAGACCTTACCAAAGAGGCTGAGGAGTGTGATGCCTCTGTAGTTGGAGCACACCCTTCTGTCCCCTTTCTTTATGAGGGGGGCTAACACCCCAGTCTGCCAATTCAGACATACTCTTCCCGATGTCCATGTGATGTTGCACAGGCGTGTCAACTAAGACAGCTCCCAAAACATCCATCCTCCTTGAGCCACCTAATAGTCCTGGAGGGATCTGAGTATTCCAGTGATTCTAGGAGCTCAGTTGTCTGGGGCTTTATGCCCATGGTAGGATTACCCAAAACAAACAGGTCTTAGGTGAGGAGCCAGACAAAGACCCCATATGATGATTAAATACATTGAACCTAATTTTCCCTTGCTTGGACATGGGTCACCGGGGCCCCCCTCTTCAGCCAGGCCTGGGGTTGGGGCTCGATGGCAAAGAACTGGTGGCCAGGCCTGCACCCATGGAGCCTGGCCAGGCAAAAAGGAAACCCCTTGTCATTGGCTCACCTCCTGTGGGAGGGGTCAGGTCCAATGTGGGAGTCCTATCGGGCTTTTTTGGCCAGTGAGATTCCAGAGACAGCGGATAGCAGACCAGATTGACACTGAGTGAGAGTGGGTCAGTGACGAGTCTGCACAGCAATGCCCTACACATGCAACCGACATGCAGTAAAACCAAACAAACAAAAAATAAAGTTTTGATGTTATTGCATGCTACTCATGTTCATAATTACACCCATGATGGTATTTTTAAATGGTTGGGGTCTATGTGGTCTGTCTTAAGCCTTACTGCAATGTAAATAAACCCTCCTGTTTGATGCCTTTTGAAATTTAAAATATATTGCTTGCTCTTCATATCATACTTCTTCTTTTAAAGGCTCTTATTGGGGTATGTGGTGGGATTAGTAGTAGGAAGTAAAGTAATGTGCATGCTGTCCTGTTCCTACAAGTCACAGTGCTAAACACCACCACGCTGTACAAGTGGCACAATTTACTAAATTTAAAGAACTCAAGAATTCATATTCACTATTTTACACATTCTAAAGTCAAAAGTCTCATGTCTTCAGTGTTATTTCAGTTGCTGCTGTGTCTTCCCACGGCACTGTAAATCCACTTAAACCATTTTAATCAGGGATTACAGGTAGGAAAAGCACAGCTGTTGATCTTGACTATCAGTAGTCTGCATAGTTGACCTGCCAGGAATCGATCTGTAACGTTCACAGTAGCATTATTCTGTTGCAGCAGATTCCCAATCTTAGAATTGTCTTTGAACTGACAATAATAATGGCAAGCCTCAAGCAGCACAATACCTCTTCATCATTGGTTCGGTCAGCTAAGACATCACATAAGCATATGAGAAAGATTTCATTTTCTCTTCATCTTTTTGCTTCGAACCACACAATATTTAAAAATGGTCAAAGTTACTTCAGTTGTGAGCCATACTGTAGGGGTAAAAAGCTGTAAAACAACATGTCACCCAAAGCAAAAGGTAGCTCAGTGATGTGTTTTTAGTTGTTTTTAGACAACAGTGAACTCTCGCAAAGAACAAGTCATTACTTTTAAACCTCTTATGGGATTTAAACATGTAATATGGGATTTATTGGATTTAAATGTGTAAAAAAAACATAGAAACACATTTTCGTAATGTTTCTGACAAAATCAATCCTTTTGGGATTGTTCTTACCATTGTAATCCTTGGATTAATATTATAATCCCTGATTAAACCCACCTTCTACATTTCAAACGTTTTTTTAAATTTAGCTCACTAAATTCAGTTCAGTTAACAAAAAAAGGTAACTTTTTTGGTTTCATTAAAAAAATCCAGAGCTAAAGTTACAGCGTTTCTATTGTATATTTTTAAATGAATAAAAATTGATAGAAAAGCTATATTTTCAGTTATGTCTCCTTATTATGCTTCTCCAGCCCATTAACCCCTAGAAAAGATGTAAGCCCTCATAAAAAAGAATTCATATAAAAAAGGTTATATAAATTGTGTCTTATTTTTGTTTAAATACAGATTCTACATTTTAACATTATTTTTAAACAAGACATATGCTGTTTTTTTCACAAGTTGACAATTTCCTAAGGTGTTAATAAAAGGTCTGTGCATGCTTTGACAAAAACAGTCAGAGGTCTTAATTCTAAGGAGTGAAGTGCACGTCTCACTACTCCTGAGATCAGTCTGATGGCTTTGTGCTTATAGGAGTGGCAGCCTCCTGCTTTCTCATGGTGTTTGAAAATGACATTAATTTTATTTTATATATTAGATTTAATGTGTGGGATAAAGTTTTCTTTTTATGTTGTGTCTGAGTATATGACAAAAGGTTAGTTTTAGGAAACTAGGGAAATCCTGTAAGACAGTGATTTATTATATTTTTATTTTTAATAACTGTAAGTCAGCACTTATAAGAAATGACAGGAGGTCTGTTTAACACTGGTTCTGGCTTTGCACTTTTTCATTCAATATTCTCCCAGTGTAAGTATCAAACCTATAACTAAGATTCGATTCCTTAGAGTTTGGGATTCAGGAATCCCAAATCTGCCCGTAAGTCCATGTGATAAACCTGGATCCACAAGGATTCCCACATCACTACTTGAAATACTTCAAAGTAGTTTACAAAATCAAGTTGTAATTTCTCCACCAAATATGTTCTACATTCATGATGATTATCATTGAATCCTGCTGTCTTAATACCTAGCTTTAACCAGGGTATTAAGACACCTGGGTAAAACATTGTTCAAAGGTGTTCTTGGTTTGCCTTCTGGTCTCCTTCAGCAACTTATTGACCCTATTTTCAGTACTTGAAACACCTCTATATTTTTGTTAATACTGTCATGAAGCTCGTCGGCCATGTATGTTTTATGGTTTGGATAATTACACACTTCTTTGCAAGTCCATTATGGCATTTGTAACTTTTAATTCAGTTCATCTCAGTTTATTTGCCAAGCACTGATTCACAACTAAGGACATCTCGAGGAACTTTATGTAGAAAACAAAGACTTAACTATGTAATTGTCTCCGTAGCTACATCAACATGATTAAAAGATGATCCAGTCTGTACATAGAACCCCCCTTCAGTTTTTCAATGTCATCCAAAGATCACACCGTCGTCATTCTCATCTGTGGCTTGCTACTTGTAAGCTTCGTGTGATATGTTGGAATTAAGTGGTTTTGTTGTCAGAGTTTGATAGTGGATTTGTTTTCTTATTTTCATTGGACTTAAACAGGGTTCTGTTATCTTGTTTTTCACACTTCACTTATTGTTAAAACCCAGGCTGTGAAAGTTCAAATCAGCGATGGTTAAATTCACCTCAAACAAAAACTGGAGGACTAGTCTGCGTTTTAATAGATTGTTTGTAATTCAATAGAAATAGACTATTAGTGGCTCTGGCTGAGATTACACTGGCTTCTTCTACTGGTGTGAAAAATCTTTTAGTTACTTTTGACCGGGATTTGTCTTTTAATTTACACGTAAGAAAAACATCTTTTTCCCCCTCTTTAATATTGTCAAAATAAGGAAAATCTTATCCCATAGTCATGCAGAAAAAAACTGTCTGTGCATTTGTTATTTCAAGATTGAATTACTGCAGTTAATTTCAGTAATTTTTTTCCCAAGAACTTACGAGAAAAGATGTATTATATTTATCTCTATAAATTTAACACAAATGACTTGTCAAAGGCGAACACAGAAAACATTTAGGGCTGATATTTAGCAGTGTAATTTCTCTTTCAGTATTTGTTTTGGAGCCTTTAAAAAGATGCCTCTCTGCTGTATCAATGGGATCAAAGAGAAATGGAGTCCCAATCTTCCTTGACTGCCCTTGACCTCACACTATCTCTGTTGAGCTTTGAAACTTCATTGGCCTGCAGATTATCAGAGTTTATGAAATGCCCTGAGGAAGTGCAAATGATTACAAAGTGTGTTATTATGATTATCAGGTCCTCAGTAAGGGTCTTTGTGTGATGAGCCTCTGTCTGACAATATAGTTAACACAAAAGCCAAGTGGTGGGATGCACAGCAGTCTTTCAGTGGTTTCTGCTGAGTTGAACTCTGTCTCATAAAGGTCAATGATATCTTGTCAACTCTTCAGAATACAAAACTGGACTAAACAAAATCCTGTTTAGTCCAGTTTAAAACTGCTTTCATTTGCAACGTTTGTTATGATCTCTTTTTTTCTCTGTCAGTTATGCTCCAATTTTTAAGATGATGCATGCTGCTATGATAGTGTTATTATGTAATTAGCATTTTGATATTGTCTTATCTTCTCAGATGAACCTTTTGTTACTAGTATAATTCAAATAACTCCCTTGCTGTTGTGTTTTGACTGACTTTCCCAGAAAATGCTCAAAAAACAAAATCTTTATTTGGTTCGTAATGTCGAAGAGTGTTGCACTATGTTTTTCCAACACTGTTATTATTAACAGACGCTAACAAGGTTAGGATGTTATTTAGACTCTTGAATGTCATGGTGGTTGAAAAAAAGGAGAATTTAATAAGCTCTCCTGTCATCTTAGAGTTCAACAGTGAATTAGTTTGCATGAATATGTATAAGCACCTCTTCTTCAGATTTAAAGGATTAACATCTGAGTCTACTACCTGTTTATGAATTGCCAGAGGAAGAGTATTTTTGACTCTAGTGGGGCGGAAGAATTATTTATCATCATTATGATGATGTGCTATGGGAAATACCGCATAGAGCTGATGTAGATACTTAAGGTAAAACTGGTTTAAAATGCCGTGCGTCTGTTGCCTGCCATAATTATGTGATTCCAATTTGCATATAGAGACCCCCAAAGAAAGTCACCTCTTTGCATTGCAACTCAAGTGGTATGAAGCTTTTCTCATTCACAGTTTTGAAATAAAAAAGGCTCTGACTGTTTGCAAGGTTCAGTGAAGGTCGAGGTGGAGGCTCTTGACCCACTTCCTGCTGTCTGTGCCACAGACAGTGCATTCAGCTGAGTCAGCTTTGACCTGCACATGCCATCCCATGTTTTACCTCCTTCCCCACTATCTCCTTTATATGCCCTCATCATCACACAGCAATATATTTCCATTTGCCGTGACTGATGCTTGGTGAGCACACCTCCGCAAATAGCACTGTGGTTTAATGGGAGGAGGAATGAGCTGAAGGTGAGAACAATCGACTTGTTTTAGGAAGGGTGTTGGTTTAAATCTCTCTACATGGAGGAAGAACAGGCAGATGAATATGGGCAGTAATTTATGTACACATGTACAAATGTGAGGCAAAAATTTCATATTTGATAATTACTCCCTTGTTTTTATAACCCAGACTACAGTTAGATGATTTTTATTTTGCATTTAGACAAAACAACGAAGGATTAACAGAAGGGATACTTTCGTGGAGGATGTAAATTCCATGAAAAAAAAACAAAACATTAAATTTCTTTCCATGAGGTTTTAATGCCAACCACCACCACTGTGCTGCACAAAATTAAAAGATATTCACTTAAAAAGAGGAGTTAGAAGTTGGCATCAATAGCAGGAAAGTTTTTTTGTGTGTGTGAATAATTCAGGCCACTTACTGTGTTGTAATGGTGGGCTGTTTTCTTTGCCCATTTTGTGCACTTCGCTATGAGTCATTGTTTGAATTCTGCTTATCTGAGTCACAATGTGCCTCCTTTAATAGCCCCTATTTACAGTCTTTTTTATCGCTTTCTCCAGCAGTATAATGCACCTGTCACAAAGCAAAAGTTATGTCAAACCCTTTTCATAAATACAACAGTGATTTCAGATGTTTCCAGCAGCCTTTGCCATCACGAGATCAAAATCCCATGGAGCATCTTCGAGGTGTAGCAGAGGAGATTTGCAGCATTATTGTGCAGCTGACATATGAAAAGCAACCACGTCAACATGGAGCAGAATCTCAGAAGAAGGCTTGATTCATATTGTGGTATTTGTGTCATGAAAAGTTGAGGTTTTTTGAATGCATTTCTTTAATGTAAAGTAGTTTGAAACAATTAAATTGAGACTTGTTACAAAATTGCTTTGCAATTATTTCTTATCTTAAATTCAGGTGAGATTTAGCTTAAATTTCAAACAGGCACAATTTGCTTCAAGTTGTCAGTTATACAGTAGCCAAGAGATTTAGACCGAACAAGAGTTAGGAGAGAAAAAACCTGGAAGTACGATAGTAAGCACAGCAAAATATCACAACAGACAGACTAGCAAGAGAGAAAGGAAAGACAAGGCTACAGGTAGAGGCCAGACTGACCTTCCATCTTTCTTCTCCACTTGTGCTAGCAGTCTTGTCTTTAAAAGAAGCCTAGTTTTATAATTAGATAGTAAGGAGTGTAAACTTTTGCAAGGCTACCATATCAGGAATATATAGGTATCAATACATAATAGATGCAAAAGGAGAGTGCCTCTACACAACCGGATCCTGTGTATTGACAGAAGTTTGCATGACATTGGTAGCTGACTTGTACAGGCTTATAACAAGAACACAATGAACTGGACAGAGATTCCTGGGCAAACAGTCCTTTTTATAGACTTCTTGTCTTACACTTCTTACCAATTGACGACAGACTTACGGTTGTAGTCCTAAAATATCCATTTAACCTCTCCCCCTTCTACAAAACTGCAGTAACTTTTTTCTGGTCCAACTAGACTTTTGAAATGTTCAATGAGCAAGAAAATGTCTTTTAGTTAATCCATGTCGGCTACACAATGACAGAGTAGAAACCTTTAATTCTGCTGCAGTCTACTGCCATGATAGTGTAATTTTATCCAGTTGCAGCATCTTTCCTTTGATTTAAGTGAGAGCCTTTTCATCTCAGCATCCCGTATAATGAAAGAGTCTCTTTGCAACTTGTTAAAGGTCATCATAGACTATTTTAACATCTAAGGCATTAATATTGCACCAAACTATTGTTGATTAACGTCACATTAGCAGGAGCCTTCTGTAATGTACTAATGTGGATGTCTGAAAAATTTATTTTCATTGACTAATACGCTTGTTGAGCAAGGAGAGTTTTTTCCCCTGTGATTTCACAACTTACGTGAGCTGAAATTTGACTGAACTTTTCTTTCATATTGAAATTGATATATGACTGAACGTGATACAAAGTAAAAAATTCACTGGAGCTGTGACTAAGAGATTTGCCAAAAAAAAAAAAAAAAAATGTATGGGGTAGATGATATACATTTTCATTTCTGCCTCAGCATCCTTGCTCACTGAAGTGTCAGTACCAGTTTACGGAGATCTCCCGGCCTTTGTCAACCTGCTGGAGTTCACCAAAGTTGCTGTTTTGCTGATGGTTGAAGCCCTTTGATCAGGAGATGTGATTTGAGGTTTTCAAGACCTTTCGTGACCAAGCGGATATGACTCAGCGAGGCAGAAATTAAGCTGAGTCAGGCAAAAACAAAAGCCCTCCTGTCATAACAGTATCATAGCAGGAAGGTAAATTCAGCATTTTTGCTAACAAAATCAGAGAAGACAGTGATGATAGCTGGAATCACACAACGCAAAACAATAGGTTTTTTTTTGTTTGTTTTATTTCCAAGAGATGCACTTTATTCCCTGCCTTATCTTATACAGAAAAACATTAAATTACATTGGAATGAATTATATCAAGTCTGGCAAGTAGGTATAAAGTTGTTATCTGACAGTAAAAACTTGCTGGGCTCACACAAATATCCTTAACAGCATTTCCTCATAAAGATACGGGTTCAAAAATTCAACACTGCACCATAAACACACATTTAGGAGAGACACAAAAAGATCTACAGTTTGCCCAGAGGCGAGAGAGAGGAATCAAGGGACGAATTGAGTGCCTGAGATGAAGAGGAAGACTGTGAAGCCAGTAAAAAATGAGGGGTAGCTAAAGCACCTGCAGGTCGACAACAAAAGCTTCACAAGCAAAAATAGACAGTTGTGCCTCAGGATATCAGCTAATGAGCAGAGGACGTCTCTTTTCAAGAACCCAAGAGCACATGTTGTAAAGAGGAGGCCGCCGGAGAGGGTGATGGTCTGTGACAAATGATCCTTCATTACAGGAAAAAAAGGAAGAAAGAAGCGAACATAATAGAACACTGCAGAATCCAATATTTCTTTAAATGCATTAATCACAACAGCTGTCATGCTGCGAAGACCATTTAGTTGTTTTCTGAAACAATGGCACTATTTGAATGTTTAGAAAAATCATTTTGACTGTTCATCTTTAAAAGACAAACTATATGTATTCAAATGGTGTGAAACTAAGTGATTTGCTGCACATTAAATTTGCATTGTTCCGAAAGACTGTAAAACACCTCCTCTGATGGGTCTGAGTGACATCCTTGGGATAGAAATTAATAGCTTGAACACTATTAATGGACTGTCGTGTGTAGCTGCTTCTTTGTAAAACTAGGTAGGCTGCACACACAATGCCACTGGTTCCCATAAATTCCCAGCCGAGGGTGAATGTGAACGTTGACGAGGACTGAGCCTTTATCTTAGAATGATAAATCCCACCACCACCTCCCCAACTGCCAAAGAGTGGATCACAGAAGAACCTTGAGCTGATTTATTGGGCCCGGAAAACGGGGAGAGTGAGGAAGCTGTCCTCCAGCTGGAAACCACAGCCATTCTTCATTTGTGTGACGTTTTACTCAAACCAGAGTCACAGTGAGTACTGTTCTTCCTTTTCTTTAAATTTCACTGAATTTTGATCAACATTTTTGTAGTGTTGATGTGCAACTGTAAAGACATGTTCGAGGTTTAGATCTTAGTGAAACTGTTGGTAAAGTAATTGTATGTCAAAATTTGTAGAGCCCAACCATTTCAGCTCAAATTGCTTCTCCTGATGACAATGTACCATTTCAAGTCCACGAAAGGAGTCTAGCTCTGGGGTAGCGAGGAGATCAATATGCACATCTCAGATCATCACACACTTAAGATGGATCCCCCAGCACTTCTCGTTTCTTCTCCCAATTTTGACTACATATGGACCAAAACAGTCTCTCCCAAGTGGGCAGAATGCTGGCTGGTACAGATGAAGTATGGGATGGGGTAAATCTGCCAATCTGGGGAATTTGTAGCTTACCTCGTCATTTCTGACATGCAGGACATTTGCACTAAAAACCTTTTGTCCATCTGGCATCTGATACTTGGTTTATATCTCAGAGAAGATTCTTTGGGCTTGCGTAGTGTAGCTGTTTATCATAATCTTGCATTAACAGTAAGCTGCAGACTAACCAAACAACATTTTATTACAAATTATAAAAGAAATAGTAGTAACTGCTGTAACATAAGTAACATAACTACAGTGATCCCAGTTATATAACAGTTAACCTTTCATGGTCCCGATATGTTTCAAATTTTTTCCATTAATATATGTATTTTTCTATTGCTGAACCCTGCTATGTTGCAAAGACAGCAGTGGTTTATAGCAATCATGTTTTAATGGGTTTTTACACTGAAATAAACATTTTTCTATGTATCTAAAACACACACTATAGATCTTTTTATTGTAGTAATGTCAATACCAAAGTCAAAATCAACCGGCTCTGCTTCAGCAGCCGCTGGCTTCGCTGTTTAGATGATACAGGATATTAATCCAGAAGTGGTGTAGTTTGTTCAGGTGCAACTTTGCAGAAGCTAAGAATTGGTTCCATCTTCTTTTTAGAGTGAAGAGGTTTCTCTTTTTCAAATTGTACCTTCATGAACTTTAACAACAAACATTCTAAAGCCAGTAGACCTGTAGAGATTTAGCTCTTGGAGCCTGGGGTAAATTTGGTGGAACATCCACTCCTTGAAAGATTGGTATCGATCTTGAATGTTTTGATCATATGAAGATGGTCTCCAAATTTTTTTGAAACAGTCTTCTAACTCTTACCAGATTGGCAATAACAGTGACCTTGTTCCTCTAAGACAATTGCTGATGTTTTTCCTACCTAGCATTGTGTTAACACACACATGAATGATTCAGACCTATTAATTATCTTGGTTCCTCTGAGGGTTACATGGTCTGATTTTGTCATGAACTTGCTGAGACGTCCACTCATAGGGACACTGAAAACCATTTTCAGTGTTTTTCACT
>JAOWBL010041655.1:6973-26453 GCA_028564865.1 Zenarchopterus dispar | reverse complement strand
TGGATGGCTGCCCCTCCCTGAGCCTGGTTCTGCCGGAGGTTTCTTCCTGTTAAAAGGGAGTTTTTCCTTCCCACCGTAGCCGAGTGCTTGCTCATAGGGGATCGTTGGATTGTTGAGATTTTCCTTGTAACACTGTTTTATTTTTACCCTACAGTGTGAAGCGCCTCGAAGTGACTTTTGTTGTGAATTGGCGCTATATAAATAAAATTGAATTGAATTGAAAAAATGGCAACCTGATCTCAAAGTTCCAGCTTTTCTCCACATTCATGTAAAAACAGCTTCAGGTGAGGGTTGGAGATTGGATGGAGGTGTGTTGATCCATAGACCAAGAAAGATTCAACAAAAATCTCACACAGGAGCTAAGATTTCAACACTTTGTTGAAGGTTTCAACCTGTTTAATGTCCCATCATAAAAATCTCCATTTTCAAAATTGCATATCACATTTCAGGATCATACTGATGTTGCCAAACTCTAGTGCACAGTATTCAGCAACATTTTCAAAATAAAAGTCCACAAACTGCATACAGGCTGCATATGAAAGTTCAGACTGGTTTACAAAAGAAACAACAAAAAAAAACTTAAGCTCAATAAAAGTACAGACATATAATAACAGAAAACCCTAACAGAAGTCATAGGTATAAGGAACAGAGGAAACCCAAGACAAATTAACTATAATAATAATATACTATATTATCATAATATAAGTCAGTAATGAAACAGAAAAGAACTTTAGTGACATTCCTTCAAAGTATTCTTGCAGCATTCCCACATCTCGGTGATGAACCTGGACCTTGTTGAGGTCGTGGTGAGCTGGAAGTGAAATGTTCAAGAATGTTCCATCTGGCAACATTCAAAGCTGTGGAGTAATGCCTGCAGTTAGATCAGGATTTACGGTCCGCCTGAAACAAACAAACATCACCGCCTCCGCTCGCTGCATCAACGCGAGGAAAGAATGTAGGAGCTGGAGTCTCTCAGGCTCTTTTCTTTTTTCATTTGTCATTTAACTTCTTTTTAAAGTTAAAAACAATATCGTATTGTCTGATTCTGTACATCAGTCGGCCAGTATCTGCCTTTTATTTTCACTTTCTTTCCATCACAGTTGGACAGCACATTTGAAAGGATCATTAAAAAAAAATGACTGATGTGGTCCTGCAGCTCTTCAGCTCTGTTGTAGAGAAACTTCCCAGAGAAATCCTGTTTTTGACAGAAATCAGACCACAAATGCAGGGGGGACCAGTGCAAAGATCCACAGAACTGAAACATTTATTCCAGTGTGGGTGGGAGGTAAAATTTAAAGTGGAAATTCTGACTAAAAACACAAACAAAAAATTTACAAGAAAACTCATAAAATCCAGCTTCATAAATGTGCAAATTTACAACAGAAATGAGATAAGTTGTGACTTACAACTTTGCAAGACATATGTAATAAATTATAAATTTATAAACTCAGAAATCTGAACGAAAACAGCTCAGAAATTCTGATTTTTTATATTTATAATAATAATTGTATTAATTTGATCAAAATCTGACCCCAGAACCCATGTTTTGCTGTTTTTACAGAACTACGGTCTCTAAAACAGCCCAAGAAGATACCAATCAGTCCAACTCACTTTGACTGCTACGCTTAAAAAAAGAAAGAAAAGAAAAAGTGTTGAATTGGAAGCAACATTTGAAAGACAAGTTTTAATGCCTTAAAATCTGCAGCCAGTGACTACAAACACCAAACCGGTAGGTGCATCTTAACAAACATAATTTGTGTTTTAATATTGTCTAACGTTGATGATGGATCCATCTCTAAACAACAAACATAAATCCTGTTTGTAAAGTTCATAAACTGGTTGGCAGTAGGAAATCTTGGTTGGTGTGGTTTACACCAGCTTTTATAAAAGCAGTCAGGCTCCAGCAAGTTTCTTATTGTACCACGGTGTGTTACAGGAATTCAGAGTTTACCAGGCGGCGCTTCAAACCAGAATGAAGAAAGATCATGATGTGACTCTGTGCTGTCTCTGTGGGTTCGTAACTGCTCCAGTGTCGCTCCAAGAATCCCGTCTTTTATGAGTCATTTAGGGTTGGAGACATCGTGACATTTATCTCAGTTTTACACCCAAAAAGTCACCTCAGTAGTTGAGTTAAAAGTAAAAACAATCCTGTTTTTTCTTAGAAATGAGAAAAGAAAAAGCATGGGTAAATTTTGTAGATTGTGGGATCTGTGTCCAGCTGGCTCCATGACACGATTTGTCTAAAGACATTACAACACAGTCTTTTCTCCACACTATCCACACTACCCACCAGGTAAATGAACTAATAAAGCTGATAAATGAGACAGTAGATGGTATTTGGAGCTCTACGGTGTTAAGTAGGCTGTGTTAATGTGGAAATACGCCACAGCTGAGCGTTGAGAAAGTTTGACATGATCTGCCGTGTAAGTGCTGCTTTCCTGTGGGATACCTCTGCGAGTGTTGAGTTTGCAGAGTGCTTCGTGAGTCCCGTCAGCTGCCTCTTCAGGGGAAGCAGATCTCGTTCTTGGCAGTGAGCGCTGATTGGAAACAGATGGAGGGAGGAGGAGGGGGCGTGAGAGAGTCATGTAAAGAAATGCGGCGCAGAGGTTCGACCCAGTGGGAAATGATTCAGTCTCCACTCACTCAGAAACCGAAAGTACCGACATCTGAAACTACCCCACAGACGTGACTGCTGGAAATCACTTGTGCAAGTTCTGGCAGTGTCTGTGATTTAGTAGAAGCTGAGTCCGTGTACTTCAGAATCTTTAGAGAAAGAAAGAAAAAATACTCCTCCGGCTGAAAAAATGAATATTGCAACCTTGGTTGCTTAGATTACATAAATTTGCTTCAAAGTTTTCTCAGTGTTCCAGTATCTTCTCAAAGGCAATCGAGACAATCGAGGCAACTGAACTTCCCTTTTCTTTGCTCTTGAAGACCTTCCATCCAGAACTCACCATCAGTTTGAACTTATTGGTGGGAAGTTTTCACATTTGAGTTGAAGACCCTGACTCTCCTATCACACCTGTCGGTTCTTAGATCTTCCACCAGCCAATTCGAATGGATGATGTCTTCTGGATGCAAGGTGAAACGTACTGGAGAACCAAGAAGGGGAAGTCCAGCTGCCTTGATTCAAGTTTCTGGGCTTCAATGAGAGTCTACACCAGCATATTCTAATATGTTAGACACATTAAAGTGTTGAAACTGCAAACATTAAACAAGTTAACTGAATAATTTTGTCGGAAAATGAATAAACCAACAGAGCAATGTCAACTGAAGTCAGTGCCCCTCTACCATGAGGAAACAGCTGTCTGCAGATGCAACAATCCTCAATGATTTTGGCTAATAATCAGATTAGTTTTTGGCTTCAAACAGCAAATTCCTACATTCTCCACTGACTGCTAAAATATGGTTGTCAAACTAGGACTAAGTCCTGTTCTTTAACTCTCATTGGAAGCATTTAAAGATTTCTTAAAATGATTGATTATCCAGCTGCCCTTGAGTGATAACAATGACACATTTTTAGTTTATTAAAACTTGTTCCTTTCAACACAAATAGGAACAGAGGAACTAATTCCCATCGAACGTTTTGTTTTAGTCATTCACATAGACGATAAGACTTAACCTATTAACCCTGGCATGTAAACAGGGACCGTAATCTGAATGAAGTCATATTTAGTCATAATCACAATAAAACATGTCGGTGAGCACGTGGCTTTTTGATCCTGCTATGTGCTGTATGATGCCCATGGAAGGGGTGGGGTTCCAAGATGAATTTGTCAGTTGTCATTGAGATGACATTATGGTCAAATATGCCTCTGATGACAATGAGGTCCACATATCAGGGGTAAGTACAACACTAGGAGCGTTTTCGTTGTTCAGAACCAAAGTTAGGACACTTTGAAAAGATGCCCTTGTTTTGCCTTTGCATTCATCAAACGTATTTACAAGACGAGTCTCTGTTAGTCTTTTTCTTCCTGGGAGTTTATATTTTGGGTCAAGAGCTGTCACAAGGCAGCACGGTGGCTTAGTGGTTAGACCTCACAGCAAGAAGGTTCCTGGTTCGACTCCCGGCCCACAGTACACAGTAAGCCTTTATTAAGCTCCTTTAATTCTATATAAAACTAGCACACAGTGTAATAAGGTCTTAAATGAAGAAACTGAGATCTGTGTAAGTCAAGCGTTTCTGTGATGGTACTCCAGTCGTTAATGTGGTGTTGAATGAGAACATGCATACTTCATGAGTGAAGCAGCCCTGGCCGGACCGCAGCTGTCCGGTCCCTGTAGAATCAACTGTAGATCATGTATACATTCTGACCAAACATCGTTCTGCAGCTGCAGCTTTGAAACCACTGGAGGATTTGCTGTCAGGCTTCCCGTTTCCATCTCATACGTTCGGTTACATAGATTAAGTGCAGCACATTCCATTTCTTTTTGCGTAAGCTGAATCCAACTGCACCAATGGCAAAATAATAAAAAAGAAACCCAACTTCAGGCCTCAGAAAACAGGATTCATGGAACAGACCAATACATGAAACACAAACCAAACTAAAGTGCCTCCTTTTGTGGATGATGAGTAATGATTATTCAAAGCTAAAAAAAAAAAAAAAATCACTTGGAATAACTTCAGATCTCAAAAAGATTTAATGCACTGCATTTCAAACTGAATAAACATTTAAAGCATTTACTTTTCAAAAGAAAGAGCTTTACTTGAATAAAGGAACAACATAAAGAAAACCATATTGCTTTAAACTTTTTTTCATAATTTTTCTCATTCTTCTCTTGATTCCTTTTTCTTTTCCTGCAAGCGTTTTGAACCTGGGGAGGAACGGAATCTGTGCACTTCTCAAGCAGAAACACAAGTGAACTGGACATTTTCTGTGGTTTTATTAATTCATAGTAGTTTCACTTAAATGCTGAACTACCAAAATTCTTCGACTGTTTACACTATCGACGGATCCTGGAAGATGAGAAGCAGCTGTGCGCTGTTACACGGCACATTACAGTATTGGCAGCAGTGCCCACTCACACACCTGGCTGTCCAACAGAGAACGGGATTTAACCCTTTGTGTATGTCTATATTAAAAACACGTTGACATGGGGTTTATTTCTTTATTTATTGTAAAGGTGGAGTCAACATCATTGGGCGGGACAATTTAATAATCGCTGGATATTGGTGGGGACACGTCCCCACTGTCCATGCTAATTCTACACCCTTGCTTTCTTGTTTTGTCCCACTGGTATTCTTCAGCCTTCAGTTTGTTTTAAATTAAATAACATTTTAGGGATTATAAATAGCCATTGACACTACAGACTGCAATAAAGCTGGCAATCAAGACATCCATGAAATCCATATTACGGACAAATGTGCAGCCAAAGTTTCCTCTTAGCACCATTATGGGTACCAGTTGAAAGTGGTGCAGCGTTGTTGTGAACCTGCTGCAGACACAAGAGCGACGACTGACTCACTCCAACATAAAGTCCTTTACAGTAGTCCAAACGGGATGAGATGAACATGTGGATCAGTGTTTTAAAGTGCTGGCCAGAAAGAAATGATTTCACTTTTGTCAGTCACCGTAAATGATAAAAACAGCTCTAATTTGACTGTCCATTTTAAAATCACTGTTCATCTTAAAACCCAGACTGGCAATGGTTGGTTTAAAATATGTTATCAGGGGCCCCAAATCAGCAGAGGTGGACTCACAAGGGTTACTTGGTCCAAATGTGATCACCTCTGTTTTCTTTTCATGTACATTCAAAAAGTTCTGGGCCAACCAAGCTTTGATATCCTCCAAACAATCCAAGAGGGGTTTAATTTAGAAGTGTGAGTAAATCTGACAATCATCCATGGAGATGAGGAGATCAAAACCAGTCATGTGTTCCAGGCTGTTGACAGGTTTATTTCTGCTGTAAAGTTGGACATCAGTTCAAACTGATGTTAAAGCAAACTGGGTATTAGTGCCATTAAAGTAAATTTCCCCTACTTTTGTCCTGAGATGGTATACATTGTTGTCAGTCACTTATTTATTTTTTCTACACGTATTTAGGAAGCACTGCTGAGTTCAAATAGTCCATGAAATGCAGCTGCTGACGTCCCCTACAACATATTCATTGAGCTTTATCTATATATAATTCAAATAATTAGCTCCATTGTGAATCATTAAATAAGAAAATCAAGCAAAGTCATTCCTACAGAGGCCAGTCTGAAACGATAAACTTTTAAATGAGCATCAATGAACTCATCAACTGTTTTTATGACAACAGTGTTGGATATTTTACAGCTGAGAAAGGTTCTGCTTCAGCTGAAGTTTTTGGGAGGTACAGTTTATCTGAATGTGTTTTTGAGAGTTTTTAGTTGTAAATTCACCTGAGTTTGCATTTCACAAGATATATATGTGCCTGTGGTGGCCGATCTGAAGATCTGTGTTATTCCACTCAGCCAGTGCTTTCAGGAAGGTCATCAGCCAATGGTAAAAGAAAAACAAGTAAAGGAGAGATGAGGGATTAAAAAAGAAAAGACGCTGAAGAAGTAGGCGTTGAAGTGAGACGTGGCTCGGAAACAAAAAACAGGTACCATTTAAAAAGTCTAAATATTTGTTTGGGTGTGT
The DNA here is from genome assembly GCA_028564865.1 of Zenarchopterus dispar. NCBI lineage: Eukaryota > Metazoa > Chordata > Actinopteri > Beloniformes > Zenarchopteridae > Zenarchopterus > Zenarchopterus dispar. The sequence continues at coordinate 19,848 of JAOWBL010041655.1, read as the reverse complement.
CACCGTCAAATGTGTGGCTGCAGTGTTTGGAAGGTCAGATGGTTTCATCCAGACACAAGGTAAACCGGTTAACGTGAATCATCCGCACTTCCAGCGTGTTTACTGGCTTCTTTTATTTTATTTTTTACATATACAGGTTTTGGTCTGTGAGAGCCTGTTTGTGTTCATTCTGGTTGCACAAAGGATTGGACTTCTTTGAATTTTGAGAAGAAGAAGAAAGTACTTCTTGATGAAAGACAGGAGGTCCTGGTGAAAGCTGAAGCTTGTGAATTTGAGTTCAAACATCTTGGTAGAAATACAAACACGGTATTACCACATGCTTACATCTGCCTTTGGGAAATGTAATGTTTGTATTTTTTTGCATTTCCAAAGCTGGACCTGAATGTCCTCATTGTCATTTGCTGGGTTGATGATCTGTTTTCAGTTTTGATATCCAGATGGTCTTTTTTTCTTTGCTTGTTTTATGTTCTTAAACAGCAAACTGAAACTGACATTTGTCAGCATGTTATGATTTTTATCCCGGGATCAAAATGTGGGAACAATGTAACACGATCTGCACCTGCCCACTAGCAGACAGCTCTCTCCCACTGGTGGCTGTGAACGTCAATCACGGAAATGATTCACATTGGCTGTTAAAAGAATAACAACATTCTGGCAACACTTAAACTTTGGGATGACAAAGATTGTCCATCCAGCTTTTTCTGGATAAAGTTGACAGTGGAACTTCAGATTCTGTACTAGACCACTGGATCAGCTCTATACCCTCACTAGAACCCTGAAAGAAGCATGGGAGTTTGCCTCATCTACAAACATGTGGTTGGGAGTTGCAGAGCTACAGGCCTGTCTTTTCTTTAATGAACAGACTGAGAGTTTGGTCTGCACTGTGGGATTTGTTTCGGGTGGGTGCTGCCCTTTGTCACCGACAATCATTTTGGGCAGAAAAAGCTAAGGAGTGGAGGGATCCAGTTTGGAGGTCTCAGGATTTCATTTCTGTTCAGTGGAGAGGTTTGCATAAAGTAGACAAAATAGGACCGCACCTCCAAATCTGAGACCATGGTTTTCTGTAGGAAGATGGTGGAATCCCCTCTGTGGGTCGGGACTGAAGTGCTGCCCCGAGTCGAGGACCTTCAAGAGCTCAGGGTCAAGAGTAGAACGAGAGATCGACATCTGCAGTGGTGTGGACTCTGTACCAGTCTGTTGTGATTAAGAGACAGTTGAACCAAAATGCAAAACTCCCCGTTTATTAGTCGATCTTTGTTCCTACAGACAGTCAGGAAGTGTGGTAAATGAAAGAAAGAATGAGATCACGGATGGCTGAAATGTGTTTCTCTTCTGAGAGTTCACATGAGAGATGGAGTGAGAAGCTCTGTAACTGGTGAGAGATTCCCAGCAGGATCAGTGCTCCTCCACACTGAGAGGAGCCAGTTGAGGTATCAGTATTGTTTATGATCTTTTTTGGTTAATTGTTTTCAGAATTAAATAATGGCATGGTGAAAAAAAGTTATGTTGTTGCATGTCCAAGGTTGTAATCAATTAAAACTTAAAACCACTACAATGAGATGATGGTTATTATAGTTACACACACACATACACATACACAGACACACACAAAGGGATTTAAAGGAAACTAACTTTTGTGCACATTTGTACAACTTCAGTGTTTTTATGTACTCACATCCAGAGCACACTTTTGGCCAGCTCTTCAGAATTTAAAGATCATTGTTTCTTATCAATCTTTATCTCCTCAGAGAGAAATTTGTGACTCTTGAGGGTTTTGCTGTGTATTAAGGAACCACAGCTGTCAATCAATCAGTGAAACACTGATCATGGCTTGGAAAAACTTCAGTGTGTCATGTAATGTTTTCTAGTTTTAGCCCATAACTTACTTATCTCTGCTTTTACGCATTTGAACTGTGTTTTCAATCCCACTGACATCAGACCTGGTGTGAGTGCTGTGCCTTACCTTCCAGCCGTCAGTCTGTAAAAGTCTGTGAAACTGCATTTTCCACAGCAGACACTCCAGAGGGCAGTGTTGCTCTGAGACTGAGACAACGAAAAGCTCTGCAGCATCTCTTTCAGGTCTCCTGGGATGGATGAGGGACACTTTCTTCTTCTTTTGTGTCTTAGTGGCTTCAGGATGGGACTTCTGCCAAACTCTCTCTGAAATACTACGAAGAAAAAGAGGTCGTTACAGCAGGGGAGGCAGATCACAAATCTGCTGGCCTGGCCAGGCTCTCTTATTGATTGCTTTGGCTGCTACTAAGCAGCAATTATAGTCTGTTAGTCAATACAGAAGCAATTTATTTCCTCTCAGGATGTCCTACGAGGTGAAGGCCTACTGGGTCTAAGTTTCATGTTCCTTTTTTTGCACAGAAACCACAAGTGAAGTGAAAAAAAAGTAAAAAAAAAAACAAAAGACAACTCAGCCAACACTAACTTTAAGTTATAGATTGTTTAATCTGAAATGTGTTTTTGTTAAAGTGTAAAGTCTTTTTGGTAACATTATCGATGCAATGCCAAACCCAACACATCTATTCCTCCACAGGGACCTCAGGGGATCGTAGCGGTGTGCTCTGGACTCTGGATATCTCATAATCTCTAAAGTGTGTTTCCTGATTCTGATTGCTGAGTGTTTGGTTGTTGAGGATGCAGAGCTTCATTTTGTTTCCTGATTCTTTCCTGTAAATGTGTTTTTAGGATCTTTGCAAGTAAAAGTGCACACTCCGTACATAGTGTTTAAACAAACGGAAACAATTTTGCATCAAAAAATATAGTCTACATGTAATTACTGAAGTGTCCAGATGACACTTTTCTGTGTGTTTTTACTCATCTACTGAGTTATATCATCATTTCAGACAAGACCAAAGACTCGGAAAACGAGGTAAACATACAGGAGTCCTGTGGTATGCACAAGACACATGGTTTTCAGAATCAGAACCATTTTAATAATATTAGAGGAAAATTTGTTTTGGCACAGGTGTACAAGTCAGTAGAGACGTAACTTTAACACATAATGTAAAAGGAAAAACTAGAAATAAGAAACTGCATAAACAAGATGAATAGGAATAAAAACTAAAATAGAGTCCAGCTTAGTTCATTTCAAAGTACTAAAAGCATTTATTTCTGGCGGGTTTTTGCTAATGTCTGATGTCTATGATGTCCTAGATGGCAGAATTTTCCTATTGGATGATATTCTAACATCAGCACAGATACACAAGAGGGGGAGCTTCAGCTGGCATTTTAAAAGGAGAAGTTTCTGACTTCGCAGCTAGGATCTGGGATCACCATCGCTGATCTGTGGTCACTCTTCTCACCCCTTCAGCTTACTTTCCTGGGCCAGCGATCCGGCAAACATGACACTTTATACAGGACTGATTTGTGAACAAGTTTCAGCATGCTCAACAGAAGGACTTGTACCTTGTTTCCTTATGCCCTCCAGAAATCCGAATAAAATTCACGATATCGCCCCTGTGGTCAACACAAGAAATTCCAGTTCTTCAGTTCCAGTTTGTTGCTGAGGAGCGCTAATGTTTACAATAGTCTGTTTTTTTTTTAGGATATTTATGATTTCACCATCATAGTCAAACAACAAAGTTCTTTTTTTTCCAGAGAAATTGTCCCCCAGTTATTCAGTGCTAGCTTGTACAGCTCATATGTTCTCCCCAAAATCCACCACCCAAGTTCAGTTTGCAATGCTTGCAAGACAAATTACACTTCAAAAATATTGTAAGGACATGAAGGTATTTTTTCCTTTTGCGAATGGAAATGAAGTGAAAAGCTGAAAGTGTGTGTGTGTGTGTATGTGTGTGTGTGCTCACACATATATGTAGTGAGTGACTGGAAGATGAATAATATGCCATGCTACACAACTTCAGGTAAAAGTCTTTAATGGTATTTATCAAAGAGACATTCCAGTCATGTCATGTTATCAAGGGTTAATATTTTGTCCACTTTAGTTTTTCTTAATATATTTATGGCTCAAACATGTATGGAAGGACTTGAAGTGTTAAGGTCATTTATAGGACATGTTGAAAACTTAATGCACATAAAGTTGAAACGTGTCTGATCCAAGTGCCAACCATCTAACTCCTGGTTGAGGCTCATGTAGAACTAAGATTCTTTCCCCAACTGACCACTAGAGACTGGCTGCAAAAGCAAGTCAATCACCATTGACGCCCATATTTTAGAGCAGAAATAAACATAGTGTATGTACAGCCTGGTCCACAAATATTTTAGGGTTCAGCTGAAGGAGCTGGGAGCAAAGATAACTTTGATTGACACACAGTGGACGTGTTTCTGCTGGCTTCAGAAGGAACCACTGGTCTTGCTCCCCCAAGAAGAAAATCAGGCTTCAAATAGGTCTTTAGAAATCAATGGGTCATGTGACCTAATGCGTTGTCCATTGTTTTATACAGTCGATGGTCTGACGAGCAGCAGGAGCTCAGGGCCACTAGCTCCTCCCACTGATGTGCCTCCAGCGATTTGTCCAATCAGAAAACATCTGAGACAATTCTGCTCATTTTTAGGACGAGCTTATGATTCTCTCTTAATCGTTCTGAAATAACTTCAGACTTTTAGAGTGATGCTGGGCTCAAAGGAGTCAGAGATTTAAGTGACATAGCTGAAATATGAACAAAATTTTTCACGAGAGAAAGATCGCCTAAAGCTGTTGAAAACTGAAACGCTTTTATCACGTAATGTGAATGCCAGATATCTCAGATTATCACTCTTGACACTGATTTGTTAGTAACTACCTCTGTCAGTCTTCAGCTAAGGCTTCAGTCTCTATGGAAACCGGAGTATGGGACGACCAGCTGATGTGTGGACTGACCAGAAGTCCTGTGTTATGGTCTGTAATCTGGGCTGCGGTCGTCACACAGCTGCTTCTGATTACAGCCACTCAGTCCCTGAACAAATATAACTCTGCTTTATGGTCTGAGTGGTAACAAGGATGTGAAGAGTTTCTTGCCACAGTGAGGTATCCTTGATCTGAAAGCAGCACTGACTGTAGTAATACATTAACAACCTAAATGCCGGGGTGAGACACGTTTATTGTTGACACCCCAGAGGTGGACAGAACTGATTGACATATTGGAAGCTGCAATGTTGGTGTTAGAGCATCTTCATTGCTTTCACGTCTCAGCGAACTATAACCTAGTGTCAGCAGCTGTGTGTAGCTATGGATAAAACCTGGAAGGAAGACAAAACAAAGCTATTTACAAAGCTATTTATTAACAAAGCTATATAATTTGCTTGCTGTCATGGTGGTTGACAAATTCCTTACATTCAGCAGCTTGTGCAAATTACCATGATGGCTGGAGGATGACTCAGACAGAGGTGACTTTCTATCCAGCATCACCACCAGCAAGGATTTCACTCAACTTACAAAATAACTCAAACTATAAAATATGCAAATGACCTTAACTGGAATAAAACTCCAAAATCTAATTATATTTAGTCATCTGGCAAAAAACTTTATCCCAATGGGATAACAAATGAAAACATTGGTATGATATCAGAACCAAAACACAGGACCACAAGGTCAACCCAACTCCCAAAAGTTGGGGCAATATAGAAAATGCAGCAACACTGTGATTTTTGCTTTTATATATTGTATTTCTTTGCAGGCAGTACAAACTAAGGAGATTTCATGTTTCATGTTAGATTTTATATTTAAAGATATCTGCAATAATGCCACTATTACAGAAGTAGAAATGAGCTTTTCCAAGATAGCAACCTGGATGCTCCTGTTTGCCTTTGCTCTGGAGAACACAGTGCCCATTTTCTCCAAAAAAGCTCTGAAACTCTGATTCATCCTGACCAACAACACACGTTGCAACTACCTCGGAGTCCAAAGATGTTTCCTCCCTAACATAAGGCTCTTTTTCCTCCTAGTAGAATGTCATTGATAAATGTAGCTCTGAAGTGTAATCCTTCACAAAGGTTTCCATGGCAACACTTGTCCTTGTGCTGCTGCTGATTGATGGTTCTTGATGCAGCTTCAATCATATGAGCAGCCAGAGATCAGAGATCAAGCTTAGACTGGCTTTCTTGTCCTTTACACACTGAAATTCAATCAAATCCCTTCTGATCTTTCTTGGAGGGTTATTGCTTTTAAACACTTAGGTGGATTTCCTTTGTACTTTTTGACAAAGTGGAAAACCTTTGCTTGCTCCTCCTCAGAGTCTGTGACTTTCATGGACTGCTTTTGTTTGAAATCATCAGTATAATCACCTGATGACACCTGTTTGAAATAACAGCTTTTTTTCCCCTAAACCTCCATACTATCACCAAATTGCTTTAGTTTTTAATGTCTTGCAGGCCCAAAATGTAAAAAAAGGTTTAACAAATTAAATCAAGTTGATGAGAAAAAACAAACATGAAACATTTTCCACTCTATGCAAAGAAATAACAGTCAAAGTAAATGGGAGAAAAGCTTTTTCTGGTTTTAAGTTATACAAATGTAGTGAGAGTCAGGGATGTTTTTGAGGCGTTAGGAGAGAAGCTGTTCATTAAAGAGATGAGATTTTTTTGTTTTTGGGAAATATTTGACGACTGTGCACGCTGCGTATACAGTCTTCAATCTCACAACCAACTGTGACTCAGGCTAAATTAACTCGAGCAAAATAACCTGTCATCAACAGATAATCACCGCCTTACTGCCCTTGCAATTAGATGGCATCAGGGAATCTGCTCCACCAGCTGACGTGCTCCTTGGCCTGTAATAAGATAATGTTTGAAGTGTGCTTCAAACATAAACTGGACTGTCGCATGAAGTCCGAGGTTATTACCCAGAGATGGTAGCAGCGAGCAAAAGAAACAGGCAGGGACAATCAGCCCAGATTCAGTGCCATGTCCTCGCTGCTCAGTATGACCACTAATCATCCCTTCAGGGGGAGGGCAGAGGGTGGACAGGCTCCTCCAAGAGATCAGCCTAAATCCTCCTGGTGCTCCATGGATGGGAAGAGTGGAAGGCAACAGCTGTAATCAGCCAGAGCTAAGGTGGAGTAGACGGCGCTGCAGCTGAGCTTCATAAACTGGACTGTGATGTAAACAGGGACATCCAACAAGTACATGCATCCATGTATAAAGTTAGTGCCTACTCATTTAGAGAAGAAAGGGATAGTTAATCCCATAGTTTGTTGAGTAAAAACTATAATAAAAAATATATAATTTTGGTGAATATCACAAGAAGGCATACATTATATCAGAGGAACAGTCACATCAAACTTTTTTTCTCGGAGAAAAACAAAACAAAAAACACAGTCATGTTTATCTTCATATCCAGGACAATGTTTGGAGAAAACCAAACACAGCATTTCAGCAAAAACACCTCATTCAAATTCAATTGAGATTTAAAAACACTACAAATCCCTAAAGGGAAATTAATTATTGTAGCAAGCTGCATGTCAGTCACTTCAGGGATTCATTGTGGGAGGTCATAGAAATGGATAGGAAGGATCTCCTGTAGTGTTTGTGTTGCAGCTCATCTGAAGAAACCTCTGACTGAAGACACTCCTCTGTTGCTGAATCACAGTGTTATGAAGAGGGTGTTTAGGGTTGTCCATGATCTTCTTCATTTTATGAAGTATCCTCTTTCACACAATCATCTCCAGATGCTCCACAACAGTCTCCAGAACAGAGCCAGCCTTCTTTATGAGTTTGTTCAGTTTCTTCAAGTCACTGGTTCTGATGCTGCTCCCCCAACAGATGACTGCAGAGCTGACTGAACTCTCCACAACAGACTTAAAGAAGATATTCAACATCTTGCTGTAAATGCTGAAGGACCTGAATTTCCTTAAGATATAAATTCTGCTCTGTCCTTTATTATAAACACCATCAGCAAAAAACTATCTGACTTAATCCTGGCTCTCCTAAAATCCACAATCATCTCCTTTGTCTTGTTCACATTTAAGATGAGATGATTGATCTCACACCATGCCACCAAATAGTCCACCAGGTCTCTGGACTCAGTCTCAGTCCACCACGGATTCATCCCACAACTGCAGAGTAATCTGAGTATTTGTGCAGATGACAGGACTCTGACTTGTACAGCATGAAGAGGAATGGTGAGAGTACAGTTCCCTGCGGTGCTCCTGTGCTGCTGACCACCTGATTGGACACACAATCATACCTACTGTCAAGCAAGGTGGTGGAAGGATGATGGTCTGGGGTTGTTTTGCTGTCAGTGAGTGGACCATGAACTCCTCTGTAGACCAGAATATTCCAGAGACAAATGTAAGGACATCTGTCTGAAGATTTCCTGACACTTGGTCATGCAAAAAAGTCCTCTACTAAGTGGAAATCTAAACCAATTTGAAGTGTTGCAGCAAAACCCTAAGAGAGATGTGCACAAGCAAATCCCCGAAGCTCTCAATGAACTGAAGAAGTATTGGAAAGAATAAAATAGAAATCCATTCAATAAAAGATAAATTCATGCATGAAACAATTAATTCAAATTATTTCTGCTGAAAGTGCATTGGTATGCTACCAAATCGTCCTAATTCGTATTGCCTGCATGGTTTTTACTTTTATGTTTTATTTCATTTTTTATTAATTAAGTAATAGCATGTTAAATTATAAAAACAAAGAGCTATATTTTTGCTCCACTGAGGATATATTTGCCAGACACTACAACCCAGTTTGTTCTGATAATTTTGTTTAGTTTGTCTGTATAAAAAAACAAACAAATGAGATCTTGAAAGAGGTGGGTACTAACCTTCACATGTGACGGTACCTGCCAAGTAGTGATGTCCCAGCAAACACAGCGGGACCTTTATAAGTTTGAACTAAAGGCTTTGTAAACTTGCAGCCAGAGATAGAAGAAGGAAAATACTGGAGAGAAATGTTTTTCTGTGTTTCCACAAGCTGTGCTGATGTCAACAGATGCTAAACCATTTTTTCACCTCGCAGTTAAACAATATGTCACTGTTTGGGCTGAAATAGCCCCAAGTTCTCAAAATATTATCAGAGTTTGTCCTGGATGTATATGAAGCAAATTTCTGACTTCCTTGGTTCAGTACATTCTCTTCTTATTATGTTTGAACATCTGGCACATTATTAATATAATGTTAGACATTATTTTGGATTATTATGACATTAAATAAGATGTTTTGGGTAAAAGTACAGGGCAGGGTGTCTTCTCCTCCCAGCGTGTTGTTCAATTAGCCTGAAAAGACGCAGTAATGTCCTGCAACATGACTTGGCATGGTATTAATCAGCCATGTTTCCAGTCACGGCAGACATTCTTCAAACTGACTGTACATAGTCGGAGCCAAGAACCAAGAAGAAAGAGAATAATGCGGAATGTACTGTTTTCTCCTGTAAATAAAACTCATCAAAGACGCCACTTTGGCAGAACAGCTGAACACACTCACTCTTCAAGGTCAAATATTCTTCAGAAAGATCCTCCTAACTCTGTTACACAAGTCTTCATAAATGTGTGACACTTATAGGTTGCAACTTACCCCTTAAAGTCCCATTGAACCAGTCAGTTGGTACCTCAAATTGCCCTCATTATGTGCTTTTTCTTTCTTTTTGGACTTTTTTTTTTGGCTCTAGAGGCCTTCATTGAATGTGGTAAGGTCTGGGGAGAGAATGGGGGGAAACAGGCCAAGACTTCAACCTGGACTGGCTTCACAAGCTCTGTAGTCTCCATTCATGGGGCACCTGCTCAATCAGGTGGGTTATCTGGCACTCCGTTTTGGCTTCTTCTTCTTCTTCTTCTTTTTTTTTTTTTAAAAGAATAATGATGTAAAAGCTCTGAGGCCTCCTACCTGTTTATACCTGTTTACCTCCTACCTCTGTGCATTCATGCATGGAATCAGAACAGTAGAAGTAACAGAACCAGACATTCTTCTGTTTGCAGGCACACACGTCATTCTGATTTTATCTGTAAAAACAGTGTTTCTCAATGCTGCTTAAATTTTATGTTGCACATTCTTATTAAAGTGGCTGGCAGTCTAAAAAGGCTTTTTTTGGCGTCCCATAGTAAATGACATGACAAGAATAGAGGAAATCCGTTGTGTGCAGTCTGTGCTGAAGCTTCTGGATTCAACAGAATGACTTTCACAGAGCTGCAGTTGTCTTTCAGGAATCTTGGCAGGAAGACTTTTCCCTCCACTGTGTCCTTGCACAGACCTGATTGTACAGTAAGAGGCAATTGGTGGAGCACCCCCTCCCCAGCAGTGCGCAGCAGTGCCAGTGCCAGGACCCCCAGTGAATAATGGGAACCCTGTGCGGCAGCCCAGCTGCTCCGGTCGGCCCCGGCGCCGGCCCCTCACATTCTGCTCTGATAATGCGCTCTCATCATCCAGCTACAGGGCAAACAGCCTCAGCCCACGGTGATAACGCGGTCCTGTCCATCTGCTTCCTGACCTTGGAGGTCGCTCAGATAACAAATGTGAGGTCAGAGAGGCTTGGACTGGATAACCTCTGAGTGAATGATGCACCTCTGCTGGGGCCCGTCTGACCTGCGCTCACACAGAAGTTAAAAGCAGATTCTGCTTACGCACATAGATAAGAAATAGCTGCGCCACATTTTTGCACCAGAAGAGTTAGATATATACGTACTATAAATCTAACTTGCACCTCGTGCAACCGGGGGGACAAAAGAATGATCTGAATTCTTCTGAAAACATTTAGAATAAGGAATGTGTGAGGGAGGAAATCACGCTTTATCCCTTTAAACTTTATAGCAAAGCCTATTTTTGATTGGCACATTTGATCACAGCTGTGTCACTGAGGGTTTTCCAAATACCAAACTATAAAACATGTTTAACTGACATACATCAATAAATGTTTTAATTCCTTTAAAAGAAGACTGTTTGGGGCTTATTTCTGTCAGTGCCTCTTCAGTATGGATGTGACGAGTGGAGCTTGTGATAAACTCTGGGTGTTTGATCAAGGCCATATCTGAGGAACCACTTGAATGATTGACAGCTCCATGAAATCTTCAGAGCCAATAGTATCAACGAGCAGTTTGCAAATCCACATCACATCATGCATGACCTGATCAGAAACATAAAAAGATTCCATGTTTCCCAACAAGGTGACTCGGTAAGTCTTTTTGTGCAAGCTTCTACTGGAAACAAAAATGTCAGAGATCAAAATTGATTTTGATGCTGAGACTTGCTTACAGTGAAGTTTGACGATCATCGTGCCATCTGCCCCCAGATCCAGTAGTGCTCTTCAGATACTATGACAGAAACTGACCTTGAAACTCCTTTATATTTACTAATAATGCTCTATTACTGAATGTATGCACGTAACGGTAAATATTTACTGAAAATAATGTTTAATTGGAGTAGTTAGACTGTGTAAACTAATTTAAACAAGTTCACAATTAGGGTAAGAATGGAGCAGGAGATTGACCTGTTGGAAAGGCGGATCATTTCCAGGAACGTGGACTCTGTACCAACCTGTTGTGATGAAGTAAGAGCTGAGACAAAAAAGCGAAGGCGCCCTGTTTACGGGCCAGTTCCTGTCATCCTGACCTCACCAACTGTGGGAGGGACTGAAAGAACAAGACTGAAAATACAAGTGACTGAAACGTATTTCCTCCTGGTGGCTGGACTCTCTCTCTTAGAGATAGAGGGAGAAGTTCAGTCATGTGGGTGGGGCTCGCTGTTCCTCAGCATCAAGAGGAGCCAGCTGAGGGGTTCAGGCATTTGGCGGGAATGCCTCATGGAGATGTCACAGATCTCCCTCTCCTTAGCTGTCTCCTCCAGAAGGATACTAAGCCAGCTGAGAGGTATAACTGCTCTAGCATGTCCTGGGTCTGCCTCAGGATCTTCATCGAGTTGGGCATGTCTGAAATACCTCCCAACCAAACCTAAGCAGAAGCTCAGAAGTGGTAGAACTGATGGATGAATAGTGAATAAAAGCACTTATCAGCTATTGGCCTAAGCAGAACAAACAATCTCAGTGTTTTCACACTTAGTAGGTATGGATGGGCAGGTGATCTGTGTTTAAGGGGGTGTAATTGTGGACAGATATCTTTCCATTATGGACTTGAAGCTCTAGTGTGGATGTGGATGGCTTTGCTTCAAAATAAAACTGCATAAGTGTAACTGTTGCCTGAGTGAACTGTTTCCAAGATCACACAAACAGCTTCTGCTTGGACACATTCCTGAACATGCTGTCTTCAATTATCAGCTGCCTGAGCTGAGGGTGGCCACGGTGACCCCGCTTCCTCTGCAGGAATTCTTTTTCACTTCAAGTTTTGTGTTTTTAACAGCGATGGGAATGCTATATTCATGGTGACAAGAGTGGTTTTATTTGCTTTATTTTGAATTCTCATCAGCAGGAGCAATTCTCTCAACATGTCTGATTTTTCTAAGTTTTGTCACGGAAACTCAAAGGAAATGCCAACAAAGTGAGCTGGTGAAAAAGCAGGGCCTATTCCTGATTTGGCTCAGTATAATTCAGGGAAGCCGTCAGGAGGTGTGCGTGTGTGCGTGTGTGTGTATGTGTGTGTGTGTGTGTTTGAGGGGTACTCTCTGCAGCTTTACTGACAGGAAGTGGACCCTCTCTCCGTCCCCACATTCCTTCAGCAGATGCTTGACAGGGAAAATATTTTCACAGCTGGAGAGCGAAGGGAGGGAAAGTATATGTTTTATGATAAATCCCACTGGAGGTAGAAGAAAACTCCCCAGGAGATTTTTTTTATCGTACATGAACATACACTCATAACCAGACGTTTACATACAGTTTTGAAAAAGATAAATGTTTTTTTTTCTCCATGTCAGACAGCAATGTCGAGGAAACATTTCATGTTTTAGGTCAGTTAGGAGCCCCTATTTATTTATTTATTTATTTATTTACCTATAACATCAGAATAATGATGGAGGGATTTTTTTTAAAAGGATTTTCTT